>JAHWFP010086198.1:0-54812 GCA_023313725.1 Lithobius niger | reverse complement strand
TTTAGTCGCCTCCTACGACACGCAGGGGTACGGTGGGCTTATTCTACACCCAGCCCACAGGGGTCCAGAGGATATGAAAATAAATTAAACTTAAAAAGCACTTGAATAATCATGTAAAGTAAAAGCCTGTAAGTGCTCACAGATGCGTATTAAAACCTGACGTTTTGGCTTATCTCAGAGCCATTATAAAGTGTAACTAGTAAAAACAAATAACAAAACACGCAAAGAAACCAAGAGTCGAGTTGCAAGTAAAATGTCCATCTTCACAAGAGAGAGAGAGAGTGCTAGAACGTGGTAAAAACGGGCAGATCCGTAATTTTTTTGAAATATTTTTACAGTTTATTCCATTTTAAACACGTCCTTAACAAGTTCTGCCTTATTAAGATGGACATGTTACATACAACGTTTACTCATGGCTTTCTTGTCTTTTTTTGTCGTTTATTTTTACTGGCTACTCTTGATAATGGCTCTGCGATGAACTGAAATGTCTAGTTTTAATGTGTATGTGTGTGCACTTTCAGGATTCTACTTTACAACGACATGAAAATGACGAATTAGTAAAATTAGAACTTACGAGGTCTCCAAAATGTAGTACCTTAAAAAATGCTTTAAGAGCTTATATATATACATATCAAGGACCGCGGTAGCGGTCCTTATGTAAGCCTCAGAATGAACTTCCATGTTAAACGTAAAACTTTGAACTCCTATAGTCTAGCCCAGAAGTGACATAGACCAACGAAATTAGGTATTTGGAGTCGTGTCGTAACTATTTCACCACATTACAAAATTAATGACAACAATTAAACCGTTCGGCGTCCACTGTATGGCCATTTCTTGTTGTTGTTGTTGTTCTTCTTGTTGTTGTTATTGTTGGGAGTCTTTGCCCTCACCTGGAGACCGAACCACTGAACCGATTTTCAAGTTCTATAGCTTAAAACGTAGGTCTGGACAAGGCCTAGGGCCTTTCGCAGGCTATTTTAACATAACTGCAATATTCTTGACACGGAAAGCCAAATGGGGTAAAACTTTTGCTCTCACCTAGAGATCGAACCAATGAACCGAATTTCAATTTGTATAGCTTAAAAGGTAGGTATTAACACCGACCAGGGCCTTTTGAACCCGATTTTGATGTGACTGCAGTATACTCGTCGGCAGAGCAATTATTATTGCAGAGCACTATCCAGAAATCATTAATGTTGCTGTTGGGACTCTTTGTCCTCACCTGGAGACGAACCACAGAACCGATTTTCAAGTTCTATAGCTTAAAACGTGGGTATGGACAAGGCCTAGGGCCTTTCGCAGGCTATTTTAACGTAACTACAATTTTCTTGGCACGGAAAGCCAAATGGGCTAAAACTTTTGCTCCCACCTAGAGATCGAACCAATGAACCGATTTTCAATTTGTGTAGCTTAAAATGTAGGTATTAACACCGACCAGGGCCTTTTGAACCCGATTTTGATGTGATTGCAGTATTCTCGTTGGCAGAGCAATTATTTTTGTAGAGCACTGGGCAGAAATCAATAATGTTGCTGTTGGGACTTTTTTGTCCTCGCCTGGAGATCGAACCACAGAACCGATTTTCACGTTCTATAGCTTAAAACGTAGGTATGGCCAAAGCCTAGGGCCTTTCGCATGCTATTTTAATGTAACTACATTATTCTTGACACGGAAAGCCAAATGGGTTAGAACTCTTGCTCTCACCTAGATAGCGAACCAATGAACCAATTTTCAATTTGTACAGCTCAAAATGTAGGTATTAACACCGATCAGGGCCTTTTGAACACGATTTTGATGTTACTGCAGTATTCGCATCGGCAGAACAATTATTATTGTAGAGCACTGGGCAGAAATCATTAAGTGGAGTAACAAATTTGTGCAGAAATTTTGCAGAAAACATAAATTAGGTACACAAGTCTTTTTTAACAGTAAGAATCGAACCAGCCATGGACCCCAATGAAAAACCCAAAGTGTTATCAGTGCCCCCCCCCCTCCCGCCCCAGAACCTCTTCGTGATGCCTCCCAGGGGTTTGGGCAACAACATTTTATAGATCAAGCTAAAAACATGAAATTGGGTGCAAAAGTCACTCTTAGCAGTATAAAACGAATCAGCCATGAAAAAGACTCTCTTATAACAGTTATTTTAAGGTGATTACAGTGTTCTTTTCTGTGTTATTCTTGCTAAAACAAGAAAAAAAAATAAGGGATATCAGTATTAAAAAACGCCTAAGCGTATAAAATACGGATGTAAGCCTTAAAAGACTTAAAGCCCTAAAGGAACAGACATTAGAAAAAGACATGTAAGCCATCAGCGTCGAACTAATACGTGTAAAAGAAGCTCCAGCTTGTTATTTTGGGTCGCTGGAGATTCTTTTACACGTATTAGTGTGACGCTGATGGCTTACATGTCTTTTTCTAATATCTGTTTCTTTAGGGCTTTAAGTTTTTTAAGGCTTACATCCGTATTTTATACGCTTAAGTGTTTTTTTAATACTAATAGGTATAGGGTTGACACATCGCACGGCCTAAATGTATTTGGATAGATACACATGTAAATGCTTTATGTGCTTTCACATTGTGACAACTTCTTAAAATACTTCAGGATTGTTGGTTATCGACTTAATTAGCCATGTAATGCTTATGACATAGCCGACGTGTTGAAATAAAATGTGTTTGATGAATTTATAAAAAAATATGCTTTTTCCAGGCCACTTATGAGGTAAAGTAGATAGCTCTTTTTTAAATAATTTATACGTGGTTCCACAGTACATTTCCATAGTACATTTTTCAATTTTTATATGTGGTTTCCACAGTAGGCCTAATTCACAAAGTACGTTTTTATTTATTCATATGCGGTTCCCCAGTTAGCGTAATCCACATAGTACATTTATCCAAACTTATCAAATTCTACTCTGCACTCGTTTTTTTGCCAATCTATCTTCTTTTCATCTTTCATCTCAAACTATAGAATTTTTTCTTTTACTGCTACATTTGCACATCTTCCTTTTCGCAGCACTTCAGTTTCTTGAAAACGAGCTTTCCTTTTCACAGCAAATTATTTCTTCAATATGTCTTCTCTCTGAGCTTCCGTTTCTTGAGCTCTAGCTTCGCTCATAAAAGTGGCAACTCTCCCAATCTATATTCTTTTAATAGTTCCATTTCTTGAGCTTTGGCTCGTAGAAGCTTCTACGCTCCCTAACCTATATTCATTCTGAGCTTCTTCTTCTTGAGCTCTTACTTCACTCATAGAAGCGGCAATTCTTCCTAATTGATCTTGTACCTGAGCTTCTATTTCTTCAGCTGTTGCTTCACTCTTAGCAGCAGCATCTCTCCCAATTCTAATGTCTTCGAGCTTGCGTTTCTCCCGCTCAAGCTACAGTCATAGCAGCACTATCTTTCTCCAATCTCTCTTTTCTCAGCTCTGGTTATAATGCTAACCATTTTTTCCCATTCCGATTCTCTCTTTTCCAATTTTCGCTTCTCTTCCCATAAGGAAGAAAGCCCCTACCTTCGTCGACGTTTCTCCAGTAAAAAGATTCTATGAGCCACTTTCTTGTTCTCTTTGATCGTGTTCACAGCATCACGTTTTCCACTTCCTGCATTTTGTGCAGTTCACTCTCCTTTTCTTCCCCTCCTCTTTGTTCATCACATCTATGTTAGAGAGAAAAAATCATGCTCGTGCTCTCTCCACACACTCCTGATCAACAGCTAGGGCGTTTTTGTCATTGTTGAAGATGTATCTATTGTCATCGTACAGCGAGAGGAGGGATTTACAAACTCGGACCGTAGTCAACTCGTGTTTGATGGTACAAATCCTTGCCCAAATTCCATTCTGTCCGGCTATCATCAATGTCAAGGTGGATTTATAATTAAAAAGGGGTGGAATACCCCCAGCAAGATTATTGGCCCCATAACTTGTAATTCCTCGTATTTGCCCAAGACTGGAATAAAAACGTAGAAAGTAAACTGGAATCCAAGTACCTGAAATATTTCCACAGTTTTTTTCGTGGGGACTGAGCTTTAAGTTTCTAAAAGTCCCTCATATTATACTGAAGTTCTAAACTTCAAGAAAACTGTAGCAATGTTTAAAAGACCGTGCAAAATACATCCTAATGTAGCAATGACCGTTATTCATGAATTCAACTATGACGGGATCACTGGGAAATAGGCAACTTGTAATAAAGTTCGATTTAATAAGAACAGAAAGAAAGGCTGTGACCATGCAAATCGTTTGGACATGCAAATTGATCAAAAAGTGATCAGAGTACCTAGAAAAGAAATGAAATACTTAATAGAGCACTTAATTAAAGTCTTCTGTAAAGGATCATATACATATCTATTTACAGAACGATGAGGGCGGAGTCAGTTGTTAACCCCTTCGCAACCAGGTTTAAAATTCACTCTTGTCCTAACAAACCAGATTTCAACACATGGTCAAAACAAATGAACATCTATCAGCAGGCAAACCAACTGTTAGCTAAATTTTTGGTCTTTGAAACCAGAACAAACTAATTGTTAGCTAAAAGTTTGGTCTTTGAAACCACAGTCATGTCAGCCAACAGAGGGAAGTTAATGCTATGACGAACGCATGTTCGTTATGGTTCGGCTTGTGCAAGTCTCTATGACGAACGCCTGTTTGTTACTGGTCGCGAAGGGGTTAAAACCAAATGAAAGAACTCTTTATAATAAAAGGGTGTGTGAATGCTGTTGCAAATTAACAAGCTTTGGGAAAATGTAATATTAAGGATCTTATATGTGAATATGTGTGCTCTACTATAATGTATAATAAAAACTTGCCTACTGACTTTAAGCTGCAAAATTGACCTATAAAAACTAAAGTTTTACAAGATATAAAACCTACACGATAAAATACGAGAATTGAAAAAGCAAACTTAAAAAAATTCAAACGTTTAAAATTTGCTGGTGGTTATATCATATATATAACAGGTGCACGGGTAGTCGGGAGCACTAAGCCATCAGATTCGTTAGGAGTCCTGTCCCCAGCTGTACATCTCTGGCTTCAAACAGACCCAGTTTCGATCCTGGTGATGGGAAGTGTATATTATAGTTTTTTCTCGGGTTGTTTCCCGCCCATCGCGTGAGGGTTTCCTTCGGGTACTCCGGTTTCCTCCCTCATGCGGCAGAAAAACAACTATAATAAAGATGGCACTTCTTCCACTAAATATCTGCTGCTTGGGTCTTTGGGTGGGTAGATGCCTCGTGCATCGTGTCTTTCTATTTCTATTTCTATATATTGATAAGTGCATAATTTAGGAAAAAAGCTTGAAGAAATCTTTATTGAAAAGTTAGCAGATAATGTAGGAATAGGTATTGTGTCTAAAAAAAATAATAAATACTATTGATGGACCAAAACGGTTTAATAATGATGAGGAAAACAGGGAGATATCCCAAAATGTTCCTTGCGTATAGTGTAAAGTTAAAAACTTGATATGTGGTAATATTTAAAGGTTTTTGGGAACATTTCCTAATATTCGGTGCAAATGGAAATATTAATTTATAGAAATAAAATCATAAGCAGAAATGCATCTGAACTCAAATGCAGCAGGAAAGACCTCCTGATACACCCCTTCAAAAGTTGGATTAAAGTATTCATTATTCATTAAAGTATTATTTCTTTACCTACCTTTTTGTCAACAATAGGTAGAACCTTACTTTGTTTATCAATACACTACAGACGATGGACTTAGGTGAGCGTATTACAAAAGGGCGCATACTGAATTGTTTTGTTCAGCACTGTTGTCACTTGAGCCACTGTTTTTCCCTGGTGTGCAGTTTCACTAGATTTACTCCTTGCTTTAATGTTAAAATATTTCTATTCTACTATATTCAAGTGACTCCTTTGAAGAGAATATTTGTGCCATGTGATGTTTTGCAATGATTACCGTGATGTTTGCCTGAACATTTGCATAAAGAAAATGTATGCAATTCTTGGGATTGTTATTCATCTACCTTTCTTCTCACAAAATGAATAAACTATGACAGATTAGCTGAGTATGGGTTAAGTTTTGGTTTTATTGATTGATGGTGGGTTTTAAAACATTGATGTCAATCTGTTCCTGTATGAGGGGATAATGTTGCTTTTTTCTCAGTTGAACATTATTTGCGATGTTTATGGTCTTGTTTCCTTCCTTTTTATGGGTTCACCTCCCTTTCCAGTCGACTTATGTTTACATTGGTGAGACGTCCTATTTACCAATCATTGATGTTATGTTTGTAGGGTGTTGAGATTCTTTGGTGTCTTCGTTTTGTAGTACCTCGTAAGAGCCACTTATTGGAAATTGCCAAACTGTTTTTAGTGTACCGCACCTCCTCTCTTGGCTTTGAAGGTGGATCGGCATTCTTTGGCTTCATGTTGCTGCTGTTTTTTGATCGGCCTTGGTATTTGATTCTTCAAATGTATAAGAATAGCTAATTTTGTTATTTTTTTGTATGGCAGTTGTTTCAAGTTTAATTTATTACTTTAAAACGTGTTATTTAATTGTTCTGCATTAATTGTGTGATGACAATTTCGGTTTCCGAATTAATGGTTTTGATGATTGAACATGTTTAACAAATGTGACATATAAGTTATGAGTTTTGCTCTTTAACGATTATTGGCAAGGCAGCATTTAAAAAATATAAAAAAGTGAAGACCAGGAGAGCGAATAAATAGATTTTTCGCTTGCTGGATCTTTGGAATTGATAAACACTCAGCAGGTTGCCGTGGGAACAACTAAAAGAAGTTGAGATGAAGGATTTCCCCATTTCTAACTCTTTTTTGAAAGCCATCTGTTATTAAGAATTGACATCTTGGACTTGGTACGTTAACATTCATTCTGAAAGGAAGGAAGCCGTGTTCTGTTGTTTAACTGTATAAGGAGTATACATACTTTTCAATTCGCTAATTGGTTTGAATCCCATTTTTCATGGCTTTGGGTTCATTATTTACTATTTAACGTTAAAATATTTCTATTATGAAATAATCATGAAAGGGAACAACCTTTGAAAGTGATTTGTGATTAATCAGATGTCTAATTTGGATGCTTAACTGTGGATAAAGTGGGATGATCATTCAAGTATATCATATTTTGAAATTTAACACAGGTGACTATGAAGGACCACATATTTTTATACCACTATCACGAAATTATTTAAAACTATGCACAAATACTATTTTAATTAACACTGGTCGTTTGCCAAAAAAGTATGAATGCTAAATTGAACTGAGTAGGCATAGTTGAAGTCAATGGTTTTTGTAACCAATTTAAGAAAAACATGAATTGGAAAAGATGCGTGTAATTTACCATAATTAATATCTTGTGTCATTTCGAGAATTAAATTTGTATTTTTCTCTGGTTCACATGTGTGTTAACAAGGTTCAATACACTGGACGTACAGAGAGATTCCACATATGTTAATAAATGTATCACCCATTAAAAAAATTTCTGTATGCTCACTGCTTGGCTTCAGTGTTTTCAAGCCATCAAAGCCAAGTAATAATAAAGCCGAGCTGGGTCTGGATAGAATCACAAAGCCAGTGATTTGCCCTTAACGTCACCATAAAGTTATTGTTGATTTTTGTTGAAATGATGTTTAATTCACTAAATAATGAGTTTTCACCCAGTTTTAATAATACTGTCAATACTCAGTGAAAAGCTGTTCTTTTAACCAAATTTATTAAATTCAAGTTTATATAACTATTAAATTAATTTTGAAAAAAAATGTTATTAAGTTTTGGAAACTTTTAAAAACCCTTGTCAACCGTGTTGGAATGATCAGTTAGTGGTTCACATTTTCCTGGGGAATTTAGTTATATCTTTGGGTTCTCTGTTTATCGTACATACTGATGCAAGTTTTATTTTATTTATAATATGAACTAATATGCAATTATGAATATATTCTGGTTTTACCTGTATTAGCAAGTTAGTATGAAATTTTATTCGTCTTATGTATAATTCTATCTTAAAAATAGGAATTCCAATACACAGACGTGTGTTCACTCTTTATTTGTAATTTTATGGTCGTGACCGTTCTTTCCTACCACAGTAATAAGGAACGGTGGAGGGGGTTAAAATAATATTTCATCATTTGGGGGCAGTGACTACTGTTTGACAATCTAAAGATACTTGATTTGCGTATTTCAGCATTCTTGTTTCTACATAATTTGTCTTTGTTTATCATCGTGATGGAATTACAGACGTGCATTTTAATATCGTTGTAAATTCATTGGTGAAATCTGACTAGCTATTTTACTCATTGGTTCTGGACAATAAAAAGTCAGACGAAATATTGTTTAGAATACATGGTAGACTCACCAAGTGGTGGGACAACTTGCTTTATCCCACCATTTTGTGATGCTAGCATGCATTCTAACCAATGTCTTTCACAGGTTTTTTGTCCAGAACCAACGAGTTGAATATCAAGTCAGATATTCCACCTGTGAATTTGCAACTACATTGAAATGCACGTCTGTAATTCCATCACAATGTAGTTCCATCAGGATGTAATGCCATCAAGTCAGATATTCCACCAAGGTGTACTAAACACAATTAAAAAGTGCATGTCTACTGTTATGATCATTCCCTGATGAAACAAGTATGAAACACGTACCAATATTACCCAAGTACGTCAATAAACTAGCTTTAAAATGTTGATCAAGATCAGCATACGTAATTGGTATCACAGTAAACAAATGCCTGTCTTCCGAGTTATTGGTCCGGCATAAACGAGTCTACAATGTTTTTGCCTTGTTGTTACTGGCTTATTGGCAGATACAGATATATATTTACATTTACATATTCATCATATTGCCAAGGAATTTGCTGTTCAATTGTTATCGCTAATAGAATATTCATCCACATAAAGCCCTCAACCTTGAGCCATTTAGAAACAATAGCCTGAAAGTGGTGCATGCCCTTGTGCGTTGTCACCGAATGGCCTGCAGTTTGGGACATTATACTTTACTTAATACCCAAGCCCATGTATATTAGGAGGAAAGCCCAATCACAATCATGAAATATCGCACGAAAACGCAGACACACGACAACTGCATTTCAGTTAAACTTCTCTTTATTGAAGCATAATTATACACAAGACGAATTAAAGTCTGGACTAACTTGCTTGCTAATGCAGTTAAGACCTAAATGTATTCCCAACAGTGTATTCTATAATTTTGCAAATATAATATATTAGATCAACTCATTTGCTTATACATTAATTGGAAAATATTCTCGTTCAATGTTACTTGTTTCTATTAAATGCAAGTTATCTGTGTTCTTGAAAACTAAATGCCACAAAGTAGGGCACGCCTAATGAACGCTAACAATCAGTAAGAAATGAACAAAGATGACAATGAGCAAAGACTAAGCATATGGTCACAACTAAACCTAAATTTGCGAATCAAACAGCTATAGAATGCTAACATTTGTAAGCTCATCGGCTACCACGAGAACCACATGGCGGAAAAAAATCGGATATTGAATGAAAACTTGTGTTTTTTCAATAAGGAACTCGTGGCAGCACCACTCCAGTATAACTGCCAGAACCCACTTTATTTCATGCAATATTCTATAAATACTCACTGTTGGCGCTAATTACCGAGCTGTTGACGTGCCATTAAGCCTCAATTCCCTCAAGCAGAGGAAACTGTTGAGTACTCCTGCGTTGTGTGCTACTACACCTTGTTTTCATTTCCATTACATTCATTAACTTTATATTTCAATTTCCAAAATATTCATAACTTTAAATTTTCAATTTCCAAAATATTCATCTTTGTTTTCAATAATTATCATGTCTTGATAAAATATCCAGGAGGCCGATGCAACCTTGAAAAATTCAGAAATTACTAAATGTAACGTATGGAGTTTTTCAATAAAGTATGAGCTTCTTTCAACCAACTATGGATTATTTTTTTTCTAAACCTTGTACTATTATTTCTCTACTATTTAAAATATACGTATTGGTATAAGTTCATTTAGTATTTCTGGCAAAGTTTCATCCCTTGCAACTGCAGAAACCTCTTTCACAACATCATACTTTTCCTGGTCTCAGGCAGTCCCACATCTTGCAATTTCTACAAGATACACAGCTTTTGGAATACATTATAGCTGAAGAGCAGCACGAAAATTAAAATAGGAATCAGTATAAAAAATAATTTTTAATAAATCGTTGGTATCAAATAACAAGAATACACTGGCACACAGTAGGGTCGGATAAAAAATAATTTTTTTTTAAAGTCGATATACTGCAGAAAAGTTGCAAATCAGAGAGACAAAACAAACCCCCAAAAGAAAAAATAACGAATGACGTCTTCCGGTCGAACATTGACCTAAAAGATCTTGAAATGGGCAAAAATTACTACATTACATTAATTTTTAAGATAATCAAACTTGTCATGATCTGAACGCTATAACTCTAGTTACTAAGCAATAAACCCATAGAGAACAATAGAAAAATTATCAAAATCGGTGCACGCCTTCCGGTCACGTATTGGCCTAAAAGAACGTGAAAATGGAAAAAATGTACTACGTTACATTAATGTTTATTATCATCAAACTTGTCATGACCTGAACGCTATAGATCTAGTTACTAAGCAAAGAACCCATAGTGAACAACAAAAAATAAATTTATCAAACTCAGACCACACCTTCTGGTAGCGCATATCCTCCAAAGTTAACCAAAAAAATGAAAAAAAATCTCGTTTTGGGGGTATTTATTGACTAGGACGATGGGATAAAACCGTCCACCCCCCTGATTTTCTTTGTTTCTTTGGCCTTATTAGTTATTACCCCTCTTCCCCAATACTACTTTATTTTTCTGTGAAGTGTTAGCTGATAAAATTCCAAAACCGTTATATAGAAAATGTTTGGTGTGGGGAGGAATGGGAGCCTCTACCGAAGGCCCCACCAGAAAACTCCTGGTAGGCTAGTCCATGCCTGCTCTTTCACAGCCCACACTAACGGTGTAGGCCATCGCCACCAAAATGTTGAGCCGCACACCTCCATCATGTACTGTAACAGTGATCTCTATTAGTCAAAAAGAAATAACAATCACAATTGTAAGTTAAGAATGTATTAGTTTTTCGGCTTAGTTTTAGGTTTTAGACCTAATTTTAAGCCTTTAGGCCTAATATTGACCTGGCGATTTAATTTCGTTAAATAACAGCTAACCAGTTTGGTTCGAGGTTTAGGCCTATTCTTTCATGCAACGCCATTTCGGTTTCGAGACTCCTTATTACCTTGCCAATGAAGAACTTTTATACTATTAGAAGAATACTTCAATTTTTGGGAAGACAATTGAAAACAAACGTAAGAGAAACAACATCTTGATAGCAACGACGAAAGAGAAAGCTATCAAGTACGCATCTCAGTCACGCACCACAAGTTTCACGTCTCTAAGTGAGGGTTTGGTAATTTTTATAAAGACTCCCAAAAAACATTATTTTGGACAAGCACATCTTTAGCATCTTGGAATTGTCAAAGTTATTAGTCTACCGGTTTTACTACGACCACATGATGAAAAAGTACGGACCAGGGAGAAGTAAACTCCTAGTCACGGTTACGCACAGTTTCTGTTATTCGATAGAAACGGACGATGTTTACAAAAATATGGAAGACGATGCGTCGTTGTTCCACATATCGGACTACCCCAAAGATCATTTTCTACACTCCGACATCAACAAAGTTTTCACACTCGCGCCCTCGTCTTCCATCTTACCCAATACTTTTTTGTTGATGTCGAAGAGAAAGACGAGGGCGCGAGTTGCCCAATTTCAGAGTTTGCAGGTTTAAAGTCTAAGCTCTACAGCATTTTACAATCGGATGGAAAGAACAAAATGGCTTGCAAAGGCATTAAGAAAACAACACAAGTTGTGCACGAAACGTGCAAGAATGTGCTGTTTGATAATAGCATTGTAAGAACTCTGGGATGTTACATTACTTTTGAGGCCCATGAACTACAAATCGTCACCATCAACAAGTTGGCTTTCAGTCCTTACGACGACAAGATATGGGTTTGTGGCGAAGCAGTCATCACTTTTGCTTATGGGCACGTGAATTCAGCTTAAACTATCTATAGTAGCCGTCCAGCTGTTGTATTTGGAATCATATCCTGTCCATTTAACGAAATAAAGCATTTTCCAAGATTTTCCCTTCGTTTTACATAATACTTGCTCCACTAGAAATAAATCTGGAACTTGGGTTTTTTGAATTTCCAGTTCATAGAATCCTCATAGCACCCGACTCATCCTTTAAAAGATTCGTAACTGGTTGGTTTTTTTTGCACTTTACAGATCGTGAAAACTTCGTTGGTAAAATTTTGCAAATATCCTTTATCGACAATTTTTTTTTACTTTACAAATCCTGTCTTTATTTTCTTTGGTGAACTTGGGTTTTTTCAGCACTTGTTTATGACTAGTTCGTCTCAGCAACGGTTCGTGACGTCTAGATGCTCCCCTAGGTTTCAGTTTTGTTGTGGAATGAACCATGTCATTGCAATGTGAAATCAACTCATCGATAATGTGTATCCACTTGTTAATCCCCTGCCTGTTGAATGATTTCCACATGCGAGTTTTCAGCATTCTGTTGATACGTTCTACCGCGCTCGCTTTCTTCTCAGAGTACGTAGAGTATATGTTGATGTTATAGCGCCTAATTAGCACTTTGAAGTCTTTATTGTAGAACTCACTACCTAAATCAAGTTGTAAATTTTTAGGGGGGTCGCTCCTGCAAGTATCTTCTTGAAAGCTTCGGTAATATCTATACCGGAATTAGAGTTAAGAGGAATAAAACAAGCGAACTTGTACATGACATTAATGCAGGTCAGCAGTTAGTTAAACCCTTTATTTAAGTTAGCGTACGGTATCATTTCAACCAAGTTAGCCTGCCATAGATTGTTTAAGCCCAGTACAATCACTTTTCATCTCGGAAAATTGTTGCGCGTTGGTTTGTGACGTTTGCTTATGAGTTGATCCTTTTTTTTGTTCCCATTCCAAACCTGAGTTTTGTTTTCATGATTTTCTTAACGATGGAAGCATCTAGTTTTTCTCTCCATGCCAGAGACGGATCCTGTCTCACTCTTTGAGCATTTGAAATTAGAATTTCATCGGCGGCTTGTTGATGTTTTAAATCCAAGCTTTCGGCGTAAGCTACATCGTGTTCTTTGCAAGCTTTGTCTAGTTTATTTATTCCAGGATCTCCTCATGCTAGTCGCTTATTCAGCTAAGTTCCATGACCGCAGTGATGATACCCCGGTAAATGCATTTCAACGGGCAAGTTATCTTTGAATTTGTTCACGAGTACCCTCCCCAATTTGGCGAAGTAAGCTTTTTTTGTACTATATGCATCGCAAAACATTTATCTCCATCGGTCTGTTGTTTCGTCAAGTTGTAGAAACTGGGGGGTTTCGACTGGTTAGGAGTCGAACGTTTACATTTTACGCAATATTTCATCTTGATTTACGGTTGCTCTGTTTTACTACAGTACATTCTTTATTCATTCCGAGTATAGCTCTTTTTTTTAAAGACAGCTTGGATTCCTGTTCGATTATTCTCACCGGCAAATACTCCTACTTGAAAATGATGAACTAGCTCTGCTTAATTTAGACACTTTATTTTACTTTATTACGATAGCACTACATTGCCAATTGGCTGTGTAGCAAAAATGAGATTAGGTACACAAATAAGATACAAAAACAGGGGTGATGGTCAAGGTATGCAAACAGTTAAAGCAAGTTGCTGGGGAACAAATGAACAATGCAAACAATGGTGTTGTAATACGTAAATATATGGAACAGTGTCCCACCTTCAACAATAAACAAATTAGCTTAATGCTGTTCATGAAATATCAGATCACACTCCAGCCATTAACAAAGGGTTAGATACTCTTGCAGCACACTCTCCACCAAATTTAAATTTGAAATCTGTAGTTGTGAGAATAAGAAAAAGACGTAAAGTTTTATGTGGATTTGGTTATATATGTCAATAATGAATTTACAGTTGAAATAAAGTTTGGAATAGTTTAGAAGAGTTTGAGAAATGTGAATCCAACTTGTTTTTAAAAGAATCGACTGTTGAGGCGTCAAACACCTCAACACACAGGTTAATCCAAATTTGAATCATATGGTACGAAAAGAAACCGAGTGTTTGTGATTTATTTAACTGTACACATTGAATTTTTTATGGATGACCACGCGTATGACATGGATGCGAAATTAATGTAAAAAGTTTCCTTGTACGTTGGCCACTATACCCACATTTAATAATTTTGTATGTTGTTAAAATGTTTCCACATGTAAGACGCCACCCGGTTGAGTGGAGATTCGGGATCCGTAGTCTTGTAGGATAAGGTAAGTTTCGTAGACCAAGAATGTTCTTTGTAGATCATCTTTGTGTATTTTCTAGGGCATTATGATGTTTACTAATATTGGGAACCACAGTTCAATAGCATAGTATATGGTTGGTCTAACCAACGTGAGAAACAGTTTTGAATACACAAATTGATGTCTGGAGGAAATAATGCGGTTTATAAGAAACATAATACCAGTTGCCTTGCGCACAACGGCGTTAATGTGTATCGAATTGTAAATCTGCTGTAATTAAAAAATCAAGATCGGTAACCTGTGTTAATTTTGGGAACTCGTTGTGACCCCAATAGTAAGTTATCCTTGGGCAATGAATGCCAAAATGGATGATACCAGATTTATCCGGATGGACTTTCAATTGCCAGACCTAAAACCAAGAAAAAAGAATATCAAGTTGAACTTGGAATATCATATTATCATTGTTGGATACGTACGGACGTTTAATTTACGTGTCATCGGCGAATTTAGCTAGTAGTCAGAATAATTTTGCCCAAGTGTATTAAAGAAGAGAAGGAATAAAAGTGGACCAAGTACAGGACCTTGCACTATTCCACTGGTAACCAGTGAGGGGGTTGAATAGTTGCCAAGTCTTAGTACTTGCTTACCTCTGTCTGTTAACGATTCTTGTATTCACTTTAGAATTTGTTCCACAATACCATGTAGCTGTAAAGAGTGTATCAGTAGGGTGTGGTTTACCTTGTCGAATGCCTTCATAATGTCGAAGTAAACAACAATGATCGATATGTTTTGATCCATGTTGTAAAAAAGATCGTTATAAAGAGCTAAGTGATTGGTGATGGTGGAAACATTTGCATGTAATTCATGTTGATTAATATTAAATAAGTATAGTTCTGTTACAAATTTGGTTACGTGTTGTGACAAAACTATTTCAAACAGTCTACCTAGATGACAGGTGATTGGCCTATAGTTGAGTGGGTTCGAGTGGTCTCTTTTTTGAAAATGGGTGTAATGAAGGCATTTTCCCAAGTCGGTGGCACAAAGCAGAATAACAACATATTATTAAAAATGGATGTAAGGTGTGGTACTAAGAAGTTTTTACAGAAGATAAGAGTGTCGCTACTAATTCCGTCAGGGCCCAGAGAAGCATGCTGTTTAAGCCTTGAGAAGGCACCGAGGAGCTTTTGGTCAGTAAAAATTAATGGTGGGATGCATAAATGTAGTTTTTGTATTTGTGGTAGATTAACTATGGATGATTGTGCAAAATTTTGGGAGAATAAGATACCCAGTATTCTGAGGTTAGAGGTTAGAATACCGTTCTTGGTAGCAAGGAGACCAATTTTTGGCTTAGATATCTGATTAGATTCAACTTAAAAGAAATTTTTTAATGCGAATTCCTGAGACCAAAACCGAATACGCATCTACGAGTACTGGTTCTAAACTCACCCCTACATATTCCGCAGTGCAAACTAGACGAAATTATACTCCGCCAAAACTCCCTAACATAGTCACTCTATTGTCCCTCGATAGTTTGTTACATGGCCAGGCAATTAGAAAAACTGCTAAATATTTCTTGATAAAGTTTTTTGAAAATCCGAAGGAGACTGACCCAGTATTCAGACTACAATATTATACTAAAAAAGACGAGCTGACTTTAGGTAATAAAATGGTTAACATTTTTGAGAATGACGCAGTGGTCGAGGGGAAGCAATACATGGAGAGATGCGGGCTTTAGAATTTGCAAGTTTTCAAAGATTTGAAAGGAACCTCCTTTGCGCTGGAAGTTAGAGCAGCTTACACGGCCATGTTAAAAAATACTAACGTTATTTATCACCACAACCCAGATACTTGAAAACCCAATTCTAATCGCAGCACAAAGTACAAGTCTATTGTTGCTCCGATTTGGGAAGACATGAAATTGAAGTAAAAGGTATGGGCATGGTTAACAAAGCTAGCTACTTGAGGAGAATCGATTACAAATATTATGACGATCCTAATTTCTTGATAAAGATACTCAGGCTTTTGTATAAATCCGATTTGGCCGACCACGACGGACACAGAAATGAGATGGTCGAAATTTTATCAGAAATTCAGCAAAGACAAATCAAAACTGCTCGGGAAAAAACAGTGGCTTATGAAAATTTAGGTTTAGGTTGAATAAATCAAGAAACAGTTTTTTTCAGCTGAAGTTTACATCAAAATTCAACTAACGGAACTCGTTTTTGCAAATTAAAAATCGCAAAAAAAGGTCCCTAATTCACCCCTAAAAGGAGTCCCTAATTAAAGTCTGCAAAGAGGGCCCTAATTCATACCTAAAAAGAGACCATAATTAAAGTACTTAATTTAATAACACCTAGTAATAATTTACTAACAGGGAGACCGATAAGAAAATTGTACACACCAGCTCTCTTCTGCGAAAGGTGTGCATTTCTCATAATTATTCTTCGTGTCTATTGATAAACAGATTTTGATGGACAACACACTAATGGCAAGAGATAAAATTCACCTGACCACAAGGGCCAAGTCTGTTCTTCAGTATGAGCTCTTCGAAGTCTTGGCACCCCAGGAAAACACCAACATCTAAGGGGAAACGGTCCCACAATTTCATCATACGATTCTGTTAACAGCCTCCGCTGCATTTTGATTAATGCGTGAAGTGTAATCTGTAATATTGGGAGCTTTAAGGATCTCATCCTTGAGGGTCTTTTTGGTGTGATTTTTTGGGTTGAATCATTGTTAGTTACGATGCTAGTTTTCCGGATGTGATGCTGGGGGATCGTCCCTTTATCAAGTTTTTCGGCGGGATCGGGGAAGCAGGGAGGTGGAGTACTGATTCTTCACCGCTCCAGTTTGCCTTTTACATTAGTTGAGATCAGTGAGAGCGTCGAGGACAATGTTGCCCCTACCATTGTGCAAGGTCACGTTTATTGTTTGTTACCTGCTGAACAGTTACATTGATGCAGATATACTTAGCATTTGCACTTTCATCGAAGGGTCAATTAACCTGGAGCATTCCAATATTTTATTGGGCGATTTTAATCTTTCTATCGTTGAATGGAACAAGAATGATGCAACCAACTATCACCACAGATACTTCCTCGAATTACTTGCACTTCTTGTTCTTCATCAGCTTGTGGGTAAGCCTACAAGGGGAAATAATATCCTCGACCTGATTTTTACGGAAGATGATCATCTGATCTGTGACTTATATGTCGGCGCCAATTCTGGTCGCAGAGATCTCTGTGTGGTTTATTTTTTAGTCAATCTATCGCTTTTGAGTGGGATTAAAATTTTGTGCAAGCCTTTTACCGAGTTTAAGGACAGGATCGATCATGCTAAACTAAAGTCTTCCCTTTCAAGTATTGATTGGGATAAACTTATTTTTGACTTTCTCGGGATATTGAACCTGCATGAACTTGCTTTTACGGTCTACCCCATAGATGTAAACATTTGTGTTGGGAAATGGAAGAATTAGGATTGCTCCGTCCACCCTCCCCTGTCCTAAAAAAACGTGCGAGTTATTCCAAGCTATAGAAGGCTAAATAAGTACCTTTTATAGTCAGGAAACGACCAGGGTTTAGTTTTTAGGGTCTACGCCATAGATGTGACCATTTTTGTCGGGAAAGGAATGAATTAGGATTGCCCCGCCCCCTAATATTGAGAGCCCCATCGACCTTCTGGTCGACCCTGCAGCTCCGTAAAAATATTCAAGTGCTGAACCAACCAACAACACCACTGTAAAAGAAACCTGCCGGACATACTCAAATAGACATTATTTTTAGTATAATGAAATGCCTAGATCATATTTGGTTTTAGAGCTGTCAATGTTATAATTATGCACATAATTCCAGTCCTAGTTATCCTTCGTGCGACGTTTATGCTCGAAATTATTTCGCTCGATTAGCCGCTCTAATGAGTACGTGTCCTATTGAGTTTTATTGGCACCATAATACTCACAAACGTTTTTTGTTCATATTGAGTGGTGAAATACAAATTCTCTGTGAGATTATTCAGAGGCCTTAGGATGGTACATAGATTATTATGCTGTAATTAGACGTGACAGCTCTATATCTTTGGTTGAGCAACATCGCTATAAAAAACCTGCAAAAAATACTCAAATAGACATTATTTTTAATATAATGAAATTCCTAGATCATATTTGCTTTTAGAGATGTGTAGCTGCCAATGTTATAATTATGCACATAATACCGGCTCTAGGTATCATTCATGTGACATTTATGCACAGAATTATTTCGCTCAAATACCCACTTGAATGAATGAGTACGTGTTCTACTGAGTTTATTGGTGCCATAATACAAACTTTTTTTGTTTGTATTGAGTGGCAAAAGACAAATTCTCCATGAGCTTATTCAGAGGCCTTAGGATGGTAGATAAATTATTGTATTGTAATTAGACATGACAGTTCTATTTCTTTGGAAGTGTATGATTGGTAAAATATTCTAAGTGCTACTCGAATCATGATAGATTTTTAATTTTCAACCAAGCTTTTCTCACATTGTTCTACATTTCTCATGGTATATGGGGAGTACATGTATGTATGAATGTGTAAATGTATGAATGTGTGGTACCAGGAAGAAAAAAGACCGTCACAAGGGACCATCTGTACGGGGTTTCCTGATGGTTTGCTCAAAATGGGTTGCTATGCGTTTTTACCCATGGAAGAAAATTAGACGAATGTGAAATCCTGGTATGAACTACAGCTTGTTCCAAATCGGGGAAATACTTCCAAGAAGCTTCTCAGTAATATATACCCCCCAATTTTTTTTTCGGACGTAATTATTTTTCCATCGCATTGGTCGTAGTGCGCCAAAAATTTATCGTAGGAAGAAACGAGTCCTCCGCAATCGAGACAAGTAAAGTTTACCATGCAAGGCTTCTGCAAATGATTTTCCACCTCTTCTCACGATAAAAACACAACCTTGCATTTCTTGCACTGGAACTGAGAAACCTCGTCGTACTTGGCAGCCATGACTGAAATAAAGATCTACAAAATTATCCGAGCCCTTTATACCCACCGCTCGCTGAACTAGTCCCAGACCAACCCATGAGCTAGAAAGTTACACGATCGTATTGCCCTCAACATAAAAATTCCCGTACAGGTGAACAAACCAGCAACACCACTGTAAAAAAAACCTGCAAAAAATACTCAAATAGGAGTAGGGTAACGGGGCCCATCTGCAGGGCGTTTCCTGATGAGTTGCTCAAAATGGGTCACTTTGGGTTTTCCCCCTACTACTATTGTCACGAGTTCCTTAACAGAGGGCAGCACAAATAGGCATTAATGATGTTTAATTTGGCATGTGCCAAACTTATTACAGGAAATTCGGCAGGATACGAAGTATAGACTGTGCATGCCAGAGCGTGCGTTAGTGCAGTTTCATTCAACAGTAGCTACGAATAAACATTTAATTGATGGAATCGCATGCAGTTATTGAAATTTATGCTGATTTTGGGTGCAAAGTTATACTTCGGACCTGCGACAGTGACTGAGAAGACCGTTTTATGCCCACTAAAACGTGTACATGAGATAAACCGAAAGCTAAAGCAAATTTTGGCTACTCCACATTCTAGCAGATGCATAAACTTTATAGGCCATGGATTACAATTACATAAAATTCCCGATGTTTTGCATTAAGTAATACATTACCAACTACGAATTTTGAACCTAAATTTTGTCGTCTTTGCTATCAGATCCAAAAATGAAGTGAAACACGTTTTTGTGGGTTCAGTGTTCTTCCAAATCTGGCTTTTGTGTGGAAGATTGCATACACAGATAAACTACTGCCTATGTAGGAAAAATATTTGTCTATTTTGTTCATTTATTTCACGCAGATAAGGTGATTTTACAAAACTATTGTTCTTCAAAACATTTTTTTTTCTTCCAATGTAAACCTCATTTAGTGGTGGTCTTCACTTTTTGTATTTTGTAAAAGCACAAACAATTATACTGAAATTCTGTGATATCAAAATGCACACCATATTGCATCTTTGTCAGTTCAATTTGGTATTTGTCTCCTTACAGCAATGCTTGTTAGTGTTCATATTTTTATTAATCTTAATTTTTTCGTTTGTCTAATTTTATGAGCATAAACAATAAATTATAACAATACGGAAAACGAATAATAAAACGTCGGCACTATCAAACTACAATGCTATGCATGCTCCTGAACAGAATAAGGGATCATTGTTTGCAACAGCACGCTTGTTCCGGCTGGTAAGCGGCGTGTAGGTGCATCAGTGAAATCAATTTATTGTCTTCATGAGATTTGCATAAATGTAGGACAAACGAACACATAAATTTGCTAAGATCTAATAGTTAGGCTAAGAGCAGTACGCATGTATCTTTTAGCAGTATATCACAATATCAAATGGCTTGAAGGATCCCTGCGAAGAGTTTTGGGAGCTGTGTCAGGTTATCGTTTTATATAATGGAGGAAACGAGGAGACAGACTAAGACAGCTGGCATAAAAGTCCAGGCATAAACTGTAATTTTCCTTGAAATTGCAATATTGTTCTTCATCACCGACATCTTCATCAGAATGCTAAGAAGAAAATTAAAAAGTTACAGAGTGAACGGTGCAGAAAAACTTACAAGAAATGCACATTAAATCTCTCACAACACAAACGATGCTGGATAAAAATTGACGTGTCTATGACGATGTTGCTGAATGTCATATTTCAGTATTTTAAGAAAATAAGATCGACCCATTCATCCATAATGTGGTAGTAATTTTTTGTTAAGTGGAGCACACAATTTTTCTTTGAGGTATTTTTCTTGACAGGTAACTGATGAATTTTTGTAATCTGGATGGTGGCCCGCTTCAACACGATTGTAAGGCAAAACGTTAGCCAAAATCTGAGAGCCTCCAACTATGCCATAGACGAATCCATTTTTAGCCAGCCTCGTTTGTGTTGTGTGAGTGCCTTAATGTGTATTTCTGGTATGGTTTCTTGTAAAATGTTCCCCCTGTTTTATACCCATCTAAGAATTCTGACAAAGAGTCCGGTGTAGTGAAACAAAAATTTTAATGCAATACTATGTTGCAATTTCCTGGAAAATTCTAGTTCCCGCCTGGACTTTTGTTATTGTATCATTTTACTTGCAGTTATGGAAGATAGATTTCTTTCCAACGAAAGAACCCCCCACCCATCCCAACCATAAGTATTAATTTTAAAAATAAATACTTTCGATACCAGGTGGTAGAACAAAATTTTCCAGAGGTGGAACTGGAGCCATGTGAAATTTCTACCTACACATTGTCTCTCCAATTTTCATCTTTGATGTGCTCCTGGGAAAGTGATGGGATTCCTGTCTTTGATGAACGAGTCTCATATGATGTGTACACTTCAGCTGACAATTGAACACATGAAGAAACAGAAAGCTCCAAGTAAAATTGAATATCTTAAACATGATGACAATATGCTTGTACACAAGAGCTCTTTTCAAAGTTAACCCCCCCCCCCCACTCGCAACAAGAATTAAATGAAAAATATTTATTGCAATCCGCAAGAAAGGTATTCCACTGTTCACGGTAAAATGACGAATGTTCACCTAATTTCTGCCTTCCCCCTTGTACTACAGCCTTCGCAATATTTATTGCGGCTTAACTGAATGCATCAAAACCCTATCACACAGGATAAAACATGGCACTAAGTCCATATAAATATCCAGAAGTCAACATAAACACTCAAAACAAATTTACATGCTGAAAAACATTAAAAATTAAGGTAAAGTAGATTCGTAACATTTTTTATTAGAAAATAAATTTTAAAATTGTCTTTTTTCTAGAGCAAAAATTATTATAAAGATTCTGCAGCCACAACAAATGTACACAAACCTGCAAGGTATTTTCTTAATTCTTAGATTTACTACAAGTAGCAGGAACGTTTGTAACTCTAGTTCAGTTAACGTTAATAATAATACTAAAAAGTATGCCACAGCTGACGAAATAAATCCTCTTCATTCAAAATATGTCTAAGAAGTAGACCAACTAGTCATATTGCTAAGCAATTCTATCGCACTACAATAAATAATCTGAATAAGACTAAAACGTCAATCATCAAACTAAGAAAATAAAAGTACAAGTCAAATTTGTCATAGAGTTGAAATGTTGAAGACAGCTTTTTTTTATATAAAGGTCTAATGAGACAACAAGGAAAGTGTGTTAGTTTCCTTTCATACTTTTGGGCTTTGTGTAGAAGTCTTGCTTTTCTGGCCGAGCAATTGCCTTTCCCGTGATATTCTTCACTGGAATAAATGTAAATTATTATTATTATTATTATTATCATTGTACCTGAAACAATGTACTTGTACTTAAATAAAGCATTATTATTATTATTATTATTATTATTATCATAATATATACAATTATATTAATTAAACACATGCTAAATAACAAAAAAAATTATATTACGCATGGGTCATAAGGTACAGTTTGCTAAGGTACGGCATTGAGATATATGGTTTTGCAACAGAACATATCGTAAGGCGGTTACAGAGGGTACAAAATAAAATAATAAATGAGAGAGAAAAAACAGATCAATTATTTAAAAAAAAAATCCTAAAAATCTTGGACCTTCGTAATTATATGATTATAATAAAAAATTACTATGTAAATACACATAAAAATTATATGAAACTAAAGCAGAACGATTGCGGGAAAAAATGCGGAATATAAAGTGCCTTATAGGGATAATAATTACAGACTAAGAAATAAGGCAAATTATATACCTACACTTTACAATAAATTAGGTAATGCAATGCTATGTTACCAAAGTAAGGAAGAATTGAAAAAAATTTGAAACTAGAGTTAGTGAAACAATATGTATAATTATGAATGAAATAGAGGGGTAATTCATTTCATATTTCATATATTTCATATTTCGTTTTATGTAAGAAGTTTTTTGTTTATGAATGGTGGGGAGACGGAGTTTGAAAACCAACCTAAAATGCAAATAAAGAAATAAAATAAATACCGTAATATCCGTAAACCAATCCATTTTCAAACATTCCTAAAATAATGTTGTTTTTTATCTAGTTAAAAACGTAAGCAATGTAATTTTATACTGAATGTGTATTGTTGATTCAAGGGACAGATGATGAGATTATCGACCACCAACTAGTTGCAGATAAGTCGAACAATTAAACAATATTAGCTCGCAGAACACTGAAGTCATTTCGAGTGGTCTAGTAAGTGTGTACACATTGTGCATGTAGGATGCCGACCGAAACTCTTGTCCTGCACCTTTAAGCTTCCCTGCATATTGATTTATAAAATCCATACTCATCATACAATAAATGCTGGTGATAAGCTGTCGTTTATGTGAAGGTGGAAAGTGTAATTGCTAAGACAAAAGTCTAAATAAATCTGGAGCTGATGACCTATTAAGAATACATCTTGAAGAATACCAATAGTTGTTAACATTCCCAGAAGTTGTAATGTGTTACCAGCCAATACTCTTCAAGTTGAATAAAATCAGATTATTTAAAAGAAAATACTAACTAATACATACATTATTTAGACAAAGGGAAGAAGTTATGTTCTAATGCCATCCAAAAATTCTTAAGTTTTCAGAAAATTAAAAAAAAATTAATCCAATTGTTTTCAAATGCTTACTTTCCTTTAAAGCACCATAAAAAACCACTTCCATAATAAAAACTTTAAATGCATTCTAAAGAAGTTTTAGCGTTTGGTTTTAAACTATCTTAAATGTAGGCCTATTGGAAAATAATGATGCTGTTTTCTTGTTGCTCTACATCAGTGATGCAATATGGCCTTCCTCAGCTCCCATTACATAAAGGTATTATATTAAAAATTACTGTAACAATACTTTTTCATCATACAAATTTTAAGGCATAGGCTATTAATAATTTTAATATGCTTGTTATAATATTACTTTAAAGAGATTTAATTACATTATGCAGTCCACTCCTAATAATTTTGTAGGTTAAGTATAAACTCATTACGCAAAATATCAGTTAATTCCCCACTATTCCAATACAGGTTATTAGTGACACATCAAGAGACTGGACGTAATGCATCGTGGCATGTTGTTTTTTATTCACACGAATAACAAACCATTTTAATAATAGCTAAGGTCGAACTTTAAAAACCCACAGTTGAAAAAAGTAATATCCAGCATTATCCAAAGCTATGTGCATGACTTGTTTGAGGAGCATAGCCTTTAGACTACTCCTCATATGGTACCACGTTAACTGCCACTTTCCCCAAACATGCATTGTCTTAATTTGCTTTGTGGTCCAGTCCTTGTTGTTGCTGGTTTTCACGCAGTTACGCAACTTAGTTTTTAAGTTGTGTTGAATTGGGTTTTATAATAATAACTGTTATTCTATACCGAATTTGCTTTGTTTATTCATAGTGGGAACTCGTTCGAGACGTTTGCTTTTTGCAAATTTTAAACTGACCGATTGCATCAAAAGTTAAAAGAGAATGACCTCAAATAAAGGAACAAGGGCTGAATCCCATGCAACCAATCGATTCACTGTAGCAAACTTTAAGGTGAAAAGTTCAAATACATTTAGTTTATCTTTAACATGCTCAATATTTTGTGGGGGTGGACCAGACAATTTACGAAGAGTGTACATGAAAGAATACTCGTGGTTAAATGTATCCCGAAGTTTTAAAACTGTGCAAATTTAAAACGAAATTTGCACAACTTACCATTAGGTAATGTCAATAAATAGGTCATATACAGTAATACAATATAAAACTTTCTCATCTCTTATTCATTCCGAATTATACCAACAGTAACATCCATACTCACCATAGAATTTCGGTAGTTTTAAATAATTGGTATTCTATTCGTCTTGATACATGAAAAGGTTTTCATAATCGACCATCTTTAAATTGTTTCCTCGATCACTCTCAAGTCAGTCAGTGCTATCCTTTTTAGTAGTTACCTGACACTAGCTGTTCGTGAGGAAGTAATCATATTACAGTTTGGTTACTATTTGACTGCTTGTTTCAAAGCCTCAATGCATCATTATAGCAATATTTAAAAAAATGATTTGACTAAATACAAATGAAAAATAAAGAAGAGGCCTAGTAGCACTAAAGGAAACCACATTATTGCTAAAGAAGTTAATAGTCCATGTCTATGGATTTGTAGAAGAAGTAATGATTGGAATTAACAACTGCTTAAGTGTATAAAGAACATAAGTAAGCCTTTAAAAACTCCATGCTCTAAGAATAGATATGGGAAAGTGACATGCCATCAGCCTCGCGGTAGATCAAGTCAAATATTCTCTAAGATCTCAAACAGAACCTGTAGCTTCATTTACCAGTTAGCGAGACACTAATGGGGGATTGCGACTTCATTATGTGTCAACAGATTGGTCATTAGTGACAACATCAGTTACCGTGCAGTGGTCTGGATTGCCTTTGCTCCACACATTACAAAAAAACTACATAAACTCCAAACCTTTTTTATTATTAAACATTTGTACCTCCTGCAATAATATCAAAACCCTGGACAGGAGGAAAAATTAATCGTCCAATTGATGCGCCAAATCCCATGGAAATTGGAAATGCCGACGAACACTAACAACCTGGCAACAATCAACTACCACGTGATGGACCATAAGTCGACGATGGCATAAACAACATACAGGATGGACATCCTCCTTCAAAAAGAAACAATGCGTTACTGATGTGACCAATAGACCGTTGGTCCAACACCAACTTTACTCTATAAAGCCGAGTGCCAAACCAGGATAATATTTATAATTCCCCTCTCCTACCTCCTTTTTTTTTGGGGGGGGAGGGGAGGATGGATAAGGCAGGTTATAGCTGTTTTCAACTGCGTCTAGGGGGGAATGGGAAGGAATGGCCCGGGTTCAGGGGAAGGAGGGAGGAACACTTTAGTATAGTTACTAGCAAACTAAGTAAAAACAACACTCGTAAACAACAATTCTGCGAAATTCTCAAGCTTCACACGAGACAGATTTATTAATTTCGGTGACATTATACATTGCTATAAACGGAATATTGAACAAGAGTGGTACAGAATAAGCCAGCGACACGCCAAACTCAATAGGGATAATTCGCCTCGAAGTTAATGCCGTACTCAAGTTAACAAACGAAAGCGCTTGCAGAAAAAGATTAAATTGGATTAAGGCACTTGGTTAAGCTACGTGACGCTCCTCTTCTTAGTTAACACTGTGAGAATAGAATACAAATAACTCCAATTAGTGAACGCCCTTACATTTCATCGCATCACTATATGAATACCTGCGTTGAGAACTCGAGCTGAGTAAACACCCATGAACGGTAAGTTTCACTGTAAACGGAGTGTAAACGCTAGAACTACTTGGCAAAGGACGGAACGTTATTACAGGAATTACGCACTCGAAGCATTTCTAGTAGCACACGCTACGCCTAAAGTTAATGCATTTCATTTTCTTCTTAGGTAGTATTCTCTCTACAGTTAGGCTTAACTAACATTGTAACTTAAGTCTTTACCTGATCGGGGTAAGTCGGGAGCTCCGTGGGAAACTCGACGAAGTGACAGCACACTATCCTACCAAGGCGGACATCTTGGCATCTTCCTTGAGACAAGCTTGTGACATCAGTCAACACACGTCATCCCCGGCGTTTTGCGCACACAAATGGTAAACTCATGAGAGCAGCCCTCGTTACAACCACTCGTACAGAAGCCTGGTGGTGGAGTCCTGTCATTCGGGGATCACGTGATGATATGTAGGGAGAGAAGATTTACATAAGGGATTAAACTGTGATCTAAAGGATGTTGATAATATTAAATTTTATACGTTTGGGAATTTACGCTATCACTCAAAATGATAGAATACCAAACTAATCATTTCAATACTACACTACAAGACAAAATACTTACATCGAGAAATAATAAGGCACCCTAACAATTTATTATTTACAAACAAGATACACCAATCATGGTCGCATCATGAATCCGTGGTATTTACATACCCATATTGTCTCTTGGGAGAGGTCCAAAGGAGAGGATTGAGTAAGAGTCCGCAGATCGATGCCACATATACCCCCACGGTGAACAAACAAAGTGCCCTTACTTTGAAGTACCATCACTGAACTAGAGAGAGTCGTGAAACAATCCTTATCCATGACTTGAAACATATTAAAAACAAATTTTGTTCTTAACCACATTTGGAGAAAAAACAACAACTCACAAGAATGAAAATCTAAAAGTAAACCCTTCACCAAGATTCATGCCACCAAAGCCTTTGTATCCAATCAAACCATAAAAACCACTAGCATACAAAAAAACTGTCCCGGAAGAAAAAGCAAAAACTTCCTTAACCCAAACATCACCGCCTACTTATGAATCTTCCACTACACTCCTTCTCCAACCTTGTGCTCACAAAGAACAAACGAAGACAGTAGGGGCAAAATGCAATATGGCAGGAACAGACACTCCCCCAACTGCAAGTGACGTCATAGGTCACATAACCGGAAGTGCCGTCATCCAAGATGGCGGCGCCCAAGTGCACCAGAAGTCCAATCTGGAAGAGGGAGGAAGCGCTTTTTCAGTCCTTTTTGTACCGGAAGTGTAGCTATTTTCCAAGATGGCGGCACCCATGCAAATCAGAAGTTTCCAATATGGTGGCACCCTCCAATCCCAGAAGTGACATTTCAGCCAAGATGGCAGCGCCCATACAAAACGGAAGTTTCTAAGATGGCAGTGCCTCCCGCGCACTGGTTTTCATCGATCTGGAGGAGGGTGGGAAAGCTGGCTTTTGTTTCCATTTTCATCAATCTGCTGGACGCGTGCACGGGATTTCCTCAATCTGGAGGATGGGGGATAAGTGTTTTTTGCTGGCTTTTTTTCCGTTTTCGTCGATCTGGAGGAGGTTGGGTAAACGCAATTTGCTGTCTCCTGCCACATGTACCCTAAAAAAATTCGCTTCACGCGCGGGAAATTTGCATAAATAGATCCTTAAAAAAATCGCTTCCCGCCTGGAGGAAAAGCACAATTTGCTGTTTCCTGTCACATGTACCCTCAAAAAAATAAATTGCTTCACACGCGTGGGATATCATCGATCTGGAGGAAGGTGGAAAAGTGCCTTTTTTTATTTTCCGTTAATCTGGAGGAGGATGCAATTTGACGTGAGTGCTTCGCGACGTTCATTCGTTTTCTCCAGTCAATTCAGTTTTAATGTTTCGAGGTCACCCACTACAGTTTAAATTTATTTTGCCTTGTGGCGGTGGTGACATCACAATGAAATGAGGACACTGAGAGCCGAGTGATTTTTAACGGCTTTTTCGTCTAAACTAAACCACATCATCCATTAGTGCTTTGTTTTGGTGAGTATTATTGTAACATAAGTAATTGTGGGAATGGTGGTCTATTTTGGAGTTTAAATAAGGGCAAAAATTAATAAGTAACTCGCGTATAGTACAATTGAGCTGTATTAAAAAAAGGAACATCAGATTTTAAAGAAATGAATTTTTTATTTTTTTTAAATAGTTCTACATTTACCATCATCATTTGCAGGTATTTGCAGGTGTTTGCAGGTAAGTGAACTCAGGCAGGTGGAAAAAACAAAAATGGAACAAATTATTCAAGTAAATTCAGGTAAAAATACAATAGTTATAGACTAACTATTTTTCACGATAATTAATGCATTCAGACGGTTGCATGAAACCAGTCACTAAGAATTGGAATAAAAATATCGCTTCACCAAAATTGCAAAAGAAGGTGTTTTTTTACGGTTACTTTTAATCAACAGAAAAGAAAAAAAGAGTGTTTGCTAGCCAGTCTGCGAGCATTTTGTTCGCCCTTCGATTTTGTTTTCTTATTACATAAGCATTCATGTGAGCATGTCCAAAGTTTTAATTGATACTTCATCAACAATGAATTCGTCGCCCCGTCCCCCCCTTCATTGCTACCGTGAAATGAACTGCACATACACGCCTTATGTACCCACTGCCACACATGGCTTTATAAGCTTATCAAATCGGTGGATTGCTAAGTAATTTTTAAATACAGACACCCCGTAGGATCGGCTATACTATTTATCACCCCTTAGGATCGGGTATAGTATGTAGCATCCCCTAGGAGCGGGTATACTATTTAGCACCCTATAGGAACGGGTATACTATTTAGCATCCCCTAGGACCGGGTATACTATTTTGGTGCGTAAAATGACCATGGTTACAAATTTCAAGGTCATTATGGTGTAAACTATCCATTCGTTATTTTTGGAGTCGAGTCCTTCCAGACTTCGAATTTGTTTTTCTTCCCACTTAAAAAAAGCAACATCATGGATTCTTGTTCAATTATTCTCTCCGGCAAAGACTCTGATTTGAGAATTAATCTAAACACTCCAATTCATTTAGACTCTGAAAAAAATTACGAATTGTCCATGTTTAGTTTAGACACGTAAAACAGCATCCACAACATCACCCCGAAAAATAACAAAATTCAGTACACAGCCGATGCTGGTGCCACCAGGCAGAAAGTGTTAGTCACCCCGGGAGCTTACGAAATCGAGGATTTGAATAAATTTCTCAATTCAGCGATAGATGCGAATGGTTACAACAAGGATGCCATTACGATTCTTCCGAATCTAAACGCTTTAAGAACCAACTTGATGATTGCCGATCCAAATTACGGAATATCTTTTTTGGGTAACAAGAGTTTGGTTCGTCTTGGGGTTTGACTTAGGCAACTACGTGAGAAGTCGAGAGAGTCAAAATACCGTCAACATTATGAGCATCAATACAATTTGTGTACACAATGATATCATAGGCAATTCGTACCTAAACAACGACACTCAGCCCACTTTATAATCCTTTTTTCCCAATTCCCCGCCCAGTTTCAAAATCATAGAGTCCCCTCATAATTTAATTTAACTCCCGATGACTACAAAATTAATCAGAAATATAAGAGTTTGGCTCACTTCGCAGACCAACGAGGCGTTGGATTTAAATGGTGAGACGCTCACGGTGTGTCATCATTTGAGATCTAAAAAAAAAGGATAAAATGCTCGTGTTTGGAAAAAAGGCAAAGGACTCTTTCTTAATTTTATCTCTATAATAAACAAACAAGCGGTTTGATGCCAAGAAATAAAGCTTTCTACAAATTTATAACAACTGCCCGGAAAATGATTGTAGTAGAAGATTACTTAAGAATCAACGTTTAGTGTATGATTCATCGGTCGAGTCTTACGTGTACCACAAATACAATCATATTGTAGGCACTAATCTCAACAATGTAAATTCGGAAATCCACATACACGTGGAAAATCAAGATTTATTTCTGCATGTTGCCAATAGTTACCTCCTGATTAAAGGAGGTTGCTGAAGGACGATGACTCGGCTTGCGCAGAACCTTACCTTGCCGTGTTGATTAATAATGCTCCCATGTTCCTGTTTTCTAATATCAAATACGATCTCAGAGATAAACAGAGATAGATAATGAGTTAAATTATCCGGGTTTGGTACTCTGATGAAGATAGTGCTCACTTACGGCTAGGTGGAGCAACCGGCTTTGCTCGGCTAGTGCTGGGCGCTGGATAGCATGGCTTCAGTTGCTGGCGAACTAACCGACAATTTGGGATTCGAACAGCGGCACGCGTCCATCATAATTCAAACAACTCCCAAGGGAAGCTTTACAATCGCCATCACGTTGAAACATGTCATGGGATTTTTTGAAAATGACAATAAGATAATGTATGGAACTAAACACGTTCTCACACTCATGCGAGGAAGCGATATGAATGCCATCTTCAAAGCCGCAGCAGTGGCCAATGGCAAAGTCATTCTAAATAGCATCAGCTGGCTTGTTCCACATGTCACGGCCGCGGACAAGCAGAAACTTAAACTCTACAATCTCATCTTCCACGGAGCGACCGTGGATTTAGGATTTAGGCACTGGCATTAAGATAGCTGCGTGTTCCCTCAGAATACCAGCTTCACTTGGTGCGTGCTGACTACTTCCGCAGTCAAAAAACTTAGGTGGATAGTTTTAGCTTTTCTAAATAACAGGCAGGACTCCTTAGTCAAAAATCCTGGTGTGTTTGACCACTGCAGTCTGCAAGATGCTCACGTGACTCTAAATTCCAAAAGATATCCATTTCTTGATTTAAATACTAATTTTGCCACGGGAGAGTACGTTGGTCTGTACAGAATGGCGCAGCAATTTAGGCAGCTTTGCTATGATACCAACGACTTGAGTTTTGACTTGCTTCAGTTCAAGAAATCCTATCCTCTCGTGGTGTTGGATTGCTCCAAACAGTCTGAGAGGCTTCAATTAAGAATCGTGGACGTACAAGTCAAACTGAAGTTTAGAGCAGCCGTGCTGGCTAACACTACCTGTCACGCTCTGCTCATTGGCGACAGGAAAATGAATCTAAAGTTGGATAGAGGCAAAGTCGAAGTTGTTTACTACACAATAATAATAATAATAAAGATATGGCGCTCTTATTTGACGTGAGTGCTTCGCGACGCTCTTATAAACACACGAAAAAAAAGCCGGCTTTTTGCTGTTGGCATTGCTAGGACCGATTTTAGCCGGTATTGGAAGGTTGGAGGGAGGGATGGCTGGGGTGGAATCTGCCGCGAAAAAAGCACAAAACGATGCAAAAATTCTGGCTGAACTCGTGCGACATCACAAGCAAGTGGAAGGTTCTGGCTCAAAGAAACAAAATTAGGCAAAAAAGAAGCAAAAAAAATTGCCCAGTGGCAGAGGTCTTTACTTAAGACCACCCAAGGTTTAATCTACTTTAGTAAACCCTTAACAAACTTTGATTTAAACGGGTTGTCTAGAGTAATGAAAATTCCAAAATTCAGAGGTACTTTTAGTAAAGACACTCATCCCTTAAAACTTTGGCCTACGGTTGAAAACGGAATAGTAAACTTGGAAGATTTCCAAGATGGAGATGGAAGTCATTGGGTAGGTTATTCCACCATTTCGGGAGAACCTTGTTATTTCGATAGTTTTGGCAACATGGGTCCTCCCCGGTTTGTGGCAAACTACTTGGACCGGGAATGAAATACAATTACGAACGCATACACAACTTTGACCAGATTTTGCGCGGTCACTTTTGCTTATTTTTCCTAAGTGACTTCTCTAAGGCTCGTAGTTACGAATCTGTTTTAGATAGGATGAGACGAATCATCTATTGAAAAGTTACGTGCAAATCTAACTGGAAATAAACGTCTTCTGGATGACTTTTACCGCGATGGTCAAATTTGTTTCTATTACGTAAGGATTTTTGAAAACAGTAACTGTTGAATGTTCGTCCTTTACTTTCATAATGTAAAGGGATCTCGTACCTATTTTGCATTTAGCAACTAGTGAAACGCTAGGGTCACTGCAGTAGAAAATTGCTTCATGAATTAAACCTGAACTTGTACACACGAAGCTCGAGAGAGTACACGCTCGCTTTTTCCAAAAGGCTTTCCATGCTGAAACTGATCAGTGTGAAATTGTTTTCATGCACAAATTTTTTCGTAGCCGCGTCACTCGGTAAAGTAGGTTCGCTTAGATTTCTAATCGGTTTGTTCGTGGCATTAAAGTATTCTTTCTGCTCATTTTGTAACCAGCAATTGCTGTCGATAAATACCTTAAAAAATACCTTAGTAACAGCATCGTTCGATGAAGTAGGGTCTCTTAAATTCCAGCCTCATCTACATAGAACGTATTTTTTCCTACTAGAAATGGTGGAAGCCAACTCTTCGGAGAGAAGAGTAACGGGAGAACGCAAGTCGTTTTTAAGTTTAGGAACATCTGTTGCCAGTGTACCAATATGAGAATAATTTACCGCATATTCAGGTTCGATAGCAGCTCCTACTTTAGTTACACACTTGCTTTGCATGTTGTAGTTGTTTTCGGGGGTTAAAACGTATCCTAGTCCAGCTGTGCTCTCGGACCGACTCCCATCACTTCACCCGCTTCCCCCTCGTCCTTTACAATGCTTGTGCAATCTTATTGACTGACATCTTTTTTTGAATAAGAGAATTTTTTTTAAATGCACCGAGCCATCGATGAGGCTTTTATTTTCAATATTATAATAAATGGAAGAAAATCAAAATAAATAACAACCTCAAAATGTCTCAACTATCATGGCAAACGAATCTTTCCAATCTCATGCAAAAAAAACTTGCTGAAAGTTAAGAACGAGAATGGTACAAAGATTAACAACGGTGTAAAGTTTTCCTTGTCTCCTTCCATACAGTTTAAAGATTTAAAGGGTTTGGGAAATCCCATTTCGAACGAAAAATCAAAATATAAAGGCTGGATTTCACAAAGCGATTGAGTTTGACGAAAAAAACAGTTTCCATGACTACGTTCAATTATCCCAATTCGATGCATATCCCATTACTCCCGTTACCCTTTTTGCGAAAAGGTGAATTGAGGTAACGAAGACAAACCGCTTTGCCTTAAAACTTGGTTGTACGAGAATATTCACAAAACTAAAGGGAAACTTAACAAAAAATGACATCGACAAACCCTGGTTTAACTTGCCATCTTACAACGCTTTATACTTGACCGAAGTCACTGGCAGAACTACCGTGGTGTACATTGCCGACGATTCTCCCACCAACGTGAAATTGTGGTGCAACATAGACTTTGGAGTAGCTCATTCCGACATTTCCAATGAGAAATTTTCCGCCGAAGACTTTATGGGTTTAGTATATCCGTAAACATTAAAAAAATGTGCAAATACGAAAAGCTATGGAAGTTAAAAACTACGACTTTTTTGCACCTAAGAAAGAACCTAAAAATCATCCATTTCTACCTTCGAATATCGGATGTCTAATTACAGGTCCCGCAAATTGCGCCAAAACTAACATACTGTTTAATTTCATCTGTAACGAAAGATGGCTCGACTACAATCGGTTATATATTTACAGTAAAACTTTATGTCAATCAAAGTACAAAGCTTTGCAATCTATATTTGCTGAAATTGAGGAAAAAATTGGACGGGATGTCATCTTTTTTCACAGTTTTCATCTAGATGGAATTTTCAGACTTTAAAACGTTGCGTAAAAATTTTTGGAAAAAATTCTTGTAGCGATTCTTCTTGTTCTCTCTCCCCCAAACATTGATTTAAAAACTTTTTAGTTAAACGTCTTTTGGGTTTTGCAATTTCTCATTTTATTTCCATTCTTTTGTTTAATAGGCAAAAATGAACGTTTATATCTCCCTTTGTTTAACGTTTTGCTTATTGATAAAAACCCATAAGGCTTATTAAACAAAAGAATGGAAACAAAACGAGAAATCGCAAAACTCAAAAGACATTTAACTAAAAAGTTTTTAAATCAACGTTTGGGGGAGAGAGAACAAGAAGATTCGCTACAAGAAATTTTTAACCGGTAGTAAGCACCCTGAACCGAGACTGGTCCTCAGTACTGCCACGCAAACTCCGCTTATTAAAAACACTCTAGTTACGCAAACTAAACCGATTAAAAACACTTTAGCCACACAAACTACACCGATTAAAATTTACAAAGAAGAAGGTAGTGACGGAGAAGAAAGTAACGAAGATAACTAAGGATAACTGATTTAAATAATCGTCCCCTGCTCCTAGTCAGAAAACCTCTCTCGATTACAGCCTAGCCCAATATTAAAGTCCGGCTGTATCTCCTATAATGTGAATTCCTCCCTAGTCCAAAACCGAATACGCAACTACGAGGACCGGTCCTAGACTCACCCCTTCATATTCCGTGGTGCAAGCTAGATGCATTTCCAGTCCCCCTGAGCTTCCTAACATTACCACTCTAAGGTCCCTCGATAGTTTGTTACCTGGTCAGAATATTGGAGACTGCTAAATATTTCTTAATAAAATTATTCGAAAATCCCAAAGACACTAACCCAGTATTCAGGTTACAGTATGATAAGAAAAAAGGTGAACTGACCTTTAGTAAAAAAAAACCGGTTAAAATCTTTGAGAATGACGTCGTGGTCGTGGGGAAGGAATCTGTGGGGAGACGAAGGCTTTGGAAGTTGCTAGTTTTCAAAGATTTGAAAGAAACTTCCTCGTGCCAAAAGCTAAAGTAGATTACGCGGCCATGTTAAAAAATTAACGCTATTTACAACAACAATGACCCAAATACTCGTAAACCCAAATCTAGTTGTAGCGCCAAGTAAAGGTCTGTTATCGGTCAGATTTGGGAAGACCTCAAGAAACAAGGGTCGGGCATGGTTAAAAAAAGGGTAGCAGGGTCGTTACAAATATTACAATGATCCTAACGACTTGGTAAAGAGACTCAGGCTATTGTATAACTCTACTTTGGCCGGCCACGAGCGACATAGAAACAAGATGGTTGAAATTTTATCAGAAATGCGGCAAAGGCAAATAATAACTGCTCGGGAAAAAAGGGTAGCTTAATTAAAATTTAGGTTTAGGTTGAAAAAAAATCGTATATAAACAAAGAACCATGAAATCAAAAATATCAAGAGGAGGTACTGCGTCAAATGTAAATGTCGAACTTCTAACGGGCCTGAGCCGTCTGTTATCATCACCGCAAAATTTAACAGGCAGGTGCAGATTGTATTTTGCGAGGTGTGCGGGATGAAAAGAGCTTCCTTTATCAAGTCTGGGAAAAGGAATCGTAAACAAACTCATAGATAAGTTACCTCTCGAAATGCATTTGCCGGGCTACCAATACTGCGGTCCAGGAACTAAACTTGAAAAAAGATTGGCTCGAGGAGACCCGGGAATTAATAAATTAGAACAAGCATGCAAATAACGCAAAATCGCTTACTCCGAGAGCTAGGACTTGAAGGATCGGCATGCTGCCATTGAAGTTCTAATTGCTAAAGCTCGAAGAGTGAGAGAAGATCCTTCTTTGCTGAGGAGTGAAAAGCTAGCCGCTTCGATAGTTAAACAAAATCATGTAAACAAAAGTTCGGTTTTTGAATGGGAAATAAAAAAAATGGATTAACTCGTAAAAGAACTTTACAAACCAACCCGAACAAATTTTCCGAAGTGGGAAGTGATTGTACTGAGCCTGAACAATCTACGGCAAGCTGACTTGGTCGAAATGATACCTTACGCTAACCTAAATAAAGGGTTTAACTACTTACTTAACCTGCATTAATGTCATGTCCAAGTTTGCTTGGGCCATTCCCCTTAAATCTAAATCTGGCATAGACATTACCGATGCTTTCAAGAAGATACTCGGTGGAGTGACACCCCCTAAAAATTTACAATTTGATTTAGGTAGTGAGTTCTACAATAAAGATTTCAAAGCCCTACTCAAGCGCCATAAGATCAACATGTACTATACGTAGTCTGTAAAGAAAGCGAGCGTGGTAGAACGTTTCAACAATACGCTGAAAACTAGAATGTGGAAAAGATTCACTAGGCTGGGGAATTACGAGTGGATGCACATTATTGATGAGTTAGTTTTCCAATTACAATACCATGGTTCATTCTGCCATAAAACTTTAACCGAGGGAAGTACCAAACGACACGAACCGTTGCCGAGAAGAACTAGTACTAAATGGTTATAGATCAAAGCCAAATTTGCTGTAGTAACTAAAGTCAGGATTTGTAAAGTTAAGAAAATTTTCGATAAAGGGTGTTTGCAAAATTTTACTAACGAAGTTTTCACGATTCGTAAAGTGCAAAAAACCTAGCCGGTTACTTATCTTTTGAAAGACGAGTCGGGTGAACCGGAACTCCAAAAAACTCTGGTTCCTGATTTGCTTTTAGTAGAACAAGTATTACATAAGAAAAAAGGAAAAGATTGGAAAATGCTTTAATTCTTTAAATGGAAGGGCTATGACTCCAAGTACAACAGTTAGGAGGACAACACTAGCAATCTCAAATAAATATGTCCTTCCCCTTTTTTCTGTGTAAAAATATTTCGATACAATAAATATTAAAAAGATTGGTTTCATCCCTTCCCTTCCTCAAATTTTTTTTCTTTCTTAATAATAAAAAAGGATAAATATTTTATATTTTCAGAATGGATACTAAAAAATATGTCACTTGCGTTTACTACGCAGAAATATACACTTCTTAACATCAACTACTCAATCACCTTCGGTCGGCGCACTTGTCCATTTTGAACGAAGAATGCGAGTATTTCGTCGACAATTTAGCCGTACACATGAGGGATTGCGTTCATCTATCCCAAATGCAGGGGGTTATGCCACCATCAATACAAGATGACCCTGCCGGAAGAATTGGGACTCATCGATCCGCTGCAGTTTCTACTGTCGGTTCGTCTAGCCTTGCAGTGGCTTTTACTGGTTTGCCTAAAGCAGATGGTCAACTGCAAGACCCCAATCTGCTTGGGGGTCCAATTCGTGAGGGATACGACCCTAATTCAGCCAGGATTCTGGTCCCGATACAAGGAAATCTACAACCCGAACGATATTGCTGCTCTCTTGAATGAAGCCTTCGATAAGATTCAAATTTCTATTGACGCTTTCGCCGAGCGTGGAAGTGGTTGGGTTATTTCCTGACTGAACAACCTCGTCATCAGGGCGGCAAAGTACAACTGCTGCAGGCAATGTCCTACATTCCGCTCCTTAAGGCGCTCGCTGGTAATTTGTACACCGTGGGTAACGTCCAAAACTTTAACGACAAGAAATGCTTTTTCTACTCTGTACTTGCGCGGGGTTACAACTGTCCAGCGAAGACCCGGACGATTATCTCGTATTCGAAGACATGCTCGACACCAGCATGATTTCTTACCCGATGAAATTCGGTGAAATTGGCAAATTCGAAAAGGTGAATGATCTCTGTATCATTGTTATAGGTTTTCACGATGTGGAAGGATTGTACCCGCTTCGTGTCTTTAAAAATATAGACGGTCAACCCATCGATCTTCTCCTGTTGGGCGGCAAATACAACAAAGACTCTGGAACGGTGAACACCCATTACTGCGCCATTAGAAACATCGCAGGATTTTTACGCTTCAGAGGCACGGGCAGTCACGGTAAGTTCTATTGTCGAAACTGTTTTGCCGGGTTCAGAAAGGAATGGATGCTCTCGACTTACCGGAAAGAATGCGTGAAAATCAACTCCGCGCAAGCGCTTAAATTCAAGTCATATGGAGAAAACCTTCTCAACTTTCAGCATTTCAATCGTAAGAACCCCATCCCACTTATTGGCTACGCCGATTTCGAGTGTATTCTTCGCCCCGTGCAGACCGCTCAACCCGAACCTTCCATGAGTTCAACGACAAAAATCCATCAGCACGCTCTCTGCAGCTACGGTTACGTCGTTGTGGGACAGAACGAGAAGATTGTTAATCAACAATATTACTTGTGAGAAGATGCCGTCAACCTGTTTTACGAATGCATGCAGGAATAAGCCCAAGATTGTCTTACGCTGTTGAAAGACGTGAAACCGCTCAAACTCACCCAAGCCGAAAAACACAGCCACACTCGCACCAAAGTCTGCCATTATTGCAAAAAGCCCTTCGACTGCAAAAACCCCAAGAATGTAAGTGTGCAAAAGGCGAGGGACTATTGTCACGTCAGTGGGAAGTACAGGGGAGCCGCTCAGTCGAAACGCAACTTGGGCGCTCTAGAACGGAGAACCATACCGCGAAATGTACGCAATCAAAACCTGAAAAAAAGAGACCGTTAAAAAGGCCAAAGGAATCCAGAAATTGTTCGTTAAGAAGCACTTGTCCTTCTATGATTACAAATCCACCTTAAAATCGACAGCACCGTCGCGAAAAAGGTACTTGGGCGAAAATTTCCAGCGTCGGACATGAGCTGAGTACGGTGCGAGTTTCTAAATCCCTCCTCTCCCTGTACGACGACAAGAGGTTCATCTTGGAAAATGGCGAACACACTCTACAGTAGCTATCGGTCACTACGACTCGGGTGCGTGGGAAGACTACGGGGACGTTTTCGACTCGGACGTCGACGTGATGAGCGACGAGGAGGGAGAGGGAAAGGAGAGTTTAGTGCTCAAAATGCAGGAAGATGAAAACATGAATGAGGCGAAAAAGTTGGAAGATAAAGACAAAGCGGCTCGGAGAACCGGCGGAGGAGATTGGAGGATCCTTCAGCGTGGGATGAGAAGCTCAAAATGGAATAGAGAAAGTTGGAATGTGAAAGATGGGCCTCGTTATGCACGGATCTAAAAAAAGAAAGATTAGAGAAAGATGCCGCTCGTAAGAGCAAAGGTCAAGCTCAAGAAACCGGGGCGCAGAGAAAAGAGAGACTAGCAAAAAAGGCTGCAGCTAAAAGGAAACGTCTACAAAACGAGACGGAGGAAGAAAAGAAAGAAAGATTGACGAAAAGATGAGCATGGAACGTAATTTGATGAGCTTCAATACCATGTGGATCTAGGTCTTCTCAGGAAGGGAAACCACATTGAAATAAAAAAACCCTACCAAGTGGATGTAGGCCTAGTAGAGACCTACTGGGGAACCGCAATTAAAATCCAAAAACGAGCTGTGTACCTACCTCCGTTGTGGTCTGGAAACCGGTATTTATGTCAAGCTCAATACGCGAAAGTTCATGAAAGCAGATTTTCCAATTTGAGGACTCTTTAATGATGCTAATTCGTCACGCACTGTAAAGCACTGTCACAATAGGAAAGCTCATAATGCATTCCCAAACCCTCGAATGTAGTTAATTCGTCATTCTCACGAATGCAGTTAACAATTCATTCTCACAATGTGAATGCTTTTTGAGTACTCGCACCACCTCTCTCTCTCCAGTTTTGGAAACCCCCAAACTGTTGCTAACTCTCCATTAGCACACTATGAAGCGCTCGAGTGTATTTAAAGTTATCACGATGCGAAAGCTCAAAGAACAATTTGCACGACACCCCCTCCCCTCCTCCAGATCGACGAAAACCCGCGTGCGGGAAGCGATTTACTTTTTTTGTGGGTGCAGGACTTTTCCCACCTTCCTCCAGCTCAACGAAAATGAAAAAAAAGGCAGCAAATTGTGCATTTCCCTACAGGCGGGAAGCGATTTTTTTAAGGGTCTATTTAAGCAAAAGTTCTGCGCGTGAAGCGTTTTTTTTTTAGGGTACATGTGGCAGGAGGCGGCAAATTGCGCTTTGCTAACCACCTCCAGATCGACGAAAACAGAAAACAAAACAAAAAAGCCCGCAAAAAGAACTTTCCTCCTCCTCCGGATTGAGAAAATCTGGCGTGCGGGTCCTCCAGATAACTTAAAACAGGAAAAAAAAAGCCGAAAAAAGCACTTTATGCTCGGGGAAAAAAGAAAACTTCTTCGACCTCAAAACTCCTGACTACCAAAAATAGTGTTAAAGTTGGGCAAGGTGGTACGTCCCTTTAAGTTGTTCGTTTATCACCCGGTCCTCCAGCCTGTATGTTAAGGGTGTCACCACTTCGCCGACCACGTAAGGTCCTCTCCAACGTAAAGTGAGCTTTGCAGTGAAATTCTTAACTTTGCTAGATCGGAAATTAGCCTTACTCAACACTTCATCTCCCACTTTGAAGACAAAATGGTTTCCTCAACTCTTCGTCTGGCGCACGATTCTTCTCTTGTTGTTCACGGAGAGCATAACAAGCAAGAGTTATTGCAGCATGCAACCATTTAGATAGTTGTGTTGCCCACGCTATAGCATAATTGTCAAGGTCACTGGTAAAGTGACCAGAAATGGAAATTTCACGACCATGGTGAAGTAGGGCTGGTGAAAAACCTGTCGCTGAAGAGTCAACTGCTCTTAATCCCATTGTAATCAAATGCAAGTCAGTATCCTACTTCTTCTGGCTCACTCCCAATCTTGCTCTAATAAAGGACTTCACAGTCCCTATGAGCCGTTCACTGTGATTGCCCTGAGGCGCATAGAAGGAAAGAAACTTCTGTTTCACATTGAACACCCTGCACAAGGCTCAGAGTACACAATTTAGAAGAGATTTCCCATTATCGCTGACTAATTTGCACGCTCTGCCATACCTAGAGAAGACCTCACGTACCAAAAGCTCTGCAACAGTTGTACCTTTGCGTCCCGCAATGCGAAAATCTGGGGGAACTTGGTTAAGGTATCCAGGACAACAAGCAAGAAGCGGTTTCCTTTACTACTCCTGGGAAAGGTACCCGAAAGGTCTAAATTAATAGATATCCCTGGCAACTGGGGGTAGATGACGCTCCCATCGCCTCCTTGCGACCAGTATGGTCATTTTTGGCCATTTGACAGGTATGACAACGTCTGATGTATGTCGCTACGTCCCGACCCATACCAAACCAAGTACACAATTTTGGCGGAAAAAGAACAGTTTTAGCCACCCTATGATGGGACAAAGCTGGACTGTGATGGGCCTTCACAATGAGCCGAGCCCTCTCAGCACAAGGAACCAGAACCCTAAAACCAGATTCCCCGAGCTTATAACAATACACTCTACCTACCAAGCCATTTTGAATGACAGCACCGTAAGAAATTCTTCGAGCCCTCCTTCCTAAAGATTCGGGTGGAAACTTGGTTCCTTTGACAATGAACGCTTTAACAGTATTAACACCTCATTCGTGGATTGAGCCTCCTTCATCAATTTGACGTTGTCTTCTCCCAATACACCTGTTAAGAGCAACAATGTTTGCCTGGACAAACAGTCAGCCACAGCATTGGATGCACCCGATCTATATTTGATCTCAAAGTCGAAGCAAGACAAACTCAAGGCCCCCGAGATAAACGTCCCGTACGATCTTTCTCCTATTTTAGCCACTCAAGAGATCTGTAATCAGCGATGACAGTGAATCTAGAGCTCTCTACGTACGGACGGAATAATTAAACTGACCAAAGAACGACAAGGGCCTTTCTCTCCACAGTGGCCATCTTAATTTCTCCCTCTCGCAAGGCTCTGCTAGCATAACAGGTTATTCTCGGTCCATTTTGACCTTATTGAATGAGGACAGCTCCCAGAGCAAAGTTGCTGCTGTCACAGCGGATGATGAAAGGAATATTGAAGTTCGGCTGGGCTAATATAGGTGCAGTAATCAAGCGGTCTTTAAGTAGCTGGAAAGCCCGTTCGCACTCACCACTCCAATGCCACTTATTAGGACTCTTTAACAAGTGAAGCAGAGGCAAGGCCAACTTAGAATAACCCTCCACATATCTGCGAAAAAACTCCATGACCCAAGAAATGACCTCAGTTCCTTGAGCTTTGTTGGTGATTTCATTCACGCTATTACTTCGAATTTTTCGGATCCAGCAAAATACCATGCTCAGACAAAACAAACTTGTGCACACGTACCTCAGTGCAACAGAGATGAAACTTATCAACGTTAACAGTTAAGTTAGTGTAGGCCAGACAACCTAGCATAAAATCAAGCTTTTCAGCATGCTCAATTAGGGTATCGGAGACAGCACAAGGTCATCCTGGTATAAAAATAGGCGTACAAACTTATCGTTCTTCATAAGCTCATCAATCATCCTCTGGAACACCTTACTCGCATTTTTAAATCCAAACATAATAAATTTCCCTTGAAAATAGGCGCCTGGTATGCTAAATGCCATAAGCTTACAAGAAGCCTGATCCAATGGGATCTGATCATAAGCAGACTTCAAATCTATGGTGGTTATGTACAACGGCGTCGATTTTTCTAAAGTTGTCGGGGGGGGACATAGTAGTAGCGCTAACCAACTCCATTGTGGGGGGGGGGAAGAAAATGAAAATTTACTGTTAAAATATGTGCTACTTTAGTAGAAGTCCGGCGAATCCAGCTAGGGGATCAGGGGGAGCGCTGTAAGCTCCCCCTGCATGGTCCGGGGTTGCCCCGGAAGCTGAAGCATTTTACGCTATTTGAGAACCTATTTTCGGATTTCCGAGGCACGTTTGAAACCCATTGTTTAGCAAATTTCGGATGCTTTTCGTAAAAATTCTTTAGCATGAGAGATTGTAAAAACCTAATTGTTACGAAAATTCCATTTTTTATACATTTTATTTACAAATTAAATTCCCTGATGAATTAATTTTTTTTAATATTTTTGAAATAACGCTAGCTAACACTGAAAATTTAGGTTTGAAAAGTTTTGTTGCTTACTTTTCAAATGGTGAAAAATTTAGCTGACGTTCCTGATGTAACTGAGAACTGAAAAAGAGGAAAAGAGCTACTAGCAAATCAAACCGGCAACTTAGTCTTCAATTTTGATGCTTTGTTCGGTTTTTATGGAGTTAATTGGTATAGACTTCAACTGACGAAAATTTGGAAGGAAAGCTTAACAAGTTTTGTTCTGTACAAAGTCATCTGACGTTTCGGCTATAACCATAGCAAGAACAAACTAAACACCAGGCAACTTCGGTTGGCGTTTCGTTGACAATCAAACAAAGTAATTTAAAATCGGACACTCCTTTATCTTTCGTTTAGCTCTGTTTTGACTAGTTTCGCACTAAATTACATTTTCACTACATCGGCGGAAGTAGAAAAAAGCCTCACAAGCACTACATACCGAGTAGTGTTACCCAAACACAGTCGGAAAGTAGTTCCAATTAATAGAGAGAAATAAAAATTTAGATTTATAAAGCGACTAATAATGAAATTTATATGCTTCAGTTGTTTGTGTGATGTTCCTTTTTTTATCATAAATTTGTGTTACTTTAAGTTAAAATTTTTATAGAATTAAAAATACCTGTTTTGCTACAGTGGAGTGATATGCTTACATCCTTCATTTACCGTTAAGCCGTCATCTTTGTGACTTGGCCTTGCAACCTAAATTCTTAACTTCATTACTCCCCTGTATTAGGAACTGATGGCTCATAATATTTCATGACCTGATACATGCAATTGGGGGAAAACGAAAGTACATTTTCTTGTTTCAAACTAGACATGGTAAGCGTGAAAAATAGATGCTCATTTACAGCTTTGCAGCCTATTTCGTTGGGGAGACGAACCTCTCAGTTTGAAAACGTGGGGGTGGGGCGGTCCCCCTCGTCCCCCCCGGGATCGACGCCATGGTTATGTACTTCGGAGTACCCAATTGTGCCAAAATCAAGTCTATTGACGGCAAAGCATAAGAATCCGAGACCGTGGTGTTGTTAATCGATCTAAAATCAACTAGGCCCCCCCTCTGGTTTAGGTTTAATGAAACAGGGGGCTTGAATGTTGGCTAGATGATGGTCCGATTCTCCCTTCCTTTAGGAGCTTGTCAACGGCATTATGCAGCTCACGAAGCTCGGCTGTATTCGCTGGGAACGGACGAGTGTAAATAGGCCTATCATACATCATGTCAATATGCATTTCAGCCGTTCTACAACAGCCCAACTCCTACTTAAACACACTTGAGTGTTTAAGAAATATTTCCGAGAGTTTCATCTTTTCATCAACAGGTATACTAGCTTTGTCAATTATTGGCTGCCATCCAACACGAGTATCTACAAAATTGCATAAAGGTGACTCAGATAAACTCTCCAATTATTTATACCTTAAGCGAGGTAAGTCAGCATACCAACATGTTTGCTAAAAAAAAACTTAACTCAACTTTGGCTTTAACCATTAAATCAGTACCCAAAATTAGTCTCTGGGGTAAGTTACGACAGATAATAACTGAATGATGAATAACTTTCCCGGGCAAGTTCAGTTCTAAAGTTGCCCAACCCGTAGTGTTGACCAAATCCCCATTAGCAGCTACCAGAATAAGAGGTAGTGGATTAACGACAATATTTTTCCCTAAAGAAAGCAACAAACTCTCGTAAATTAGAGCATAAACACTGCCACTGTCCCAGATTCCTGTAGAAGTAACATAAAGAATTGTCACCGGCACCAAAGGCTTCAACCCCTCTAAAGGTTGCGAGTTCGATCGTAAAATATAAGTGTGTTGCTGCTTTTCCTCCACAGGCACACCATCTGTAGTGGATCCTACAAGTTTCCCCCATTCTACTAGTAGATGGCGCCACAGGAGCGTGAGGTAAACATACCCTTGAAACATGACCCTCCTCACGACATCTTCAACAAATCACCTTTGCTTTCCTACCACCTGATTGGTCTGAATTGTTTACAGTAATTGCTGTAGTCGAAGTAGGACGGGTTTGTGTTACCGGCAGGGGAAGGGGGTGAGGATCGCTGAGTAACCTGAGAAATATTCATCACTGCTTGATTCCTAATTACTTGGGAGGAATGGGCAAGAGATGGATGAAGAAAAATATAATTTTGATTATCAGTACCCCTGGATTCATTCATCGCCACCTTTATATGCCTCTGGGTCCTTGAAGCTACATCCCACATATGAGCTACTGATTTGAAACTATGAGTGGACAAAATTGCTCTGAGGGATGGTGCCAAATGAGCAAGTGCCAGACGTAATAAGGTACATCTAATCTATCATTACACTTAGGTAGGTCATTACAAAAATCCTCCACAGGTTCCTCCATTTTATGCCTTCTATAAAAAAACTTTTCAGGTAAACTCTTCTGATGGGATCCATTAGTAAATTTTCTGTTCAACCTAATTTCAAACTTTGGCCAACTCACCGAAAAACCCTCATCCTTCCAACGCAATGCAAAACCGGTCAAATGCATGTGGATCCATGTACACAAAAAAATCTCAGCAGGCATTGACAACGTCTGCATGACTGGGAAACACTCTCTTAAAAAATCAGTAGCAGAATAATGATCATTTATACCTGAACACTTATTAAGAGTTACCGTTGGTATCCAGCCTCTTGGAAAATCACCTGACTGGTCTACTCGGCCCCTCTGATTTTTTCATGGTTCTCCCACAAAGTCTTATATGCCAATAACCTTTCAAATTCCTCCTTTTGAATAGTTAAAGCATCTGAAGCAATACCAGTTCATTGAAAATTGGGCAAAGTTTGACTACTTTCAGTAACACCCAGAAAAACACTTTTAGCAGTTGTTTCCCTAGAAGTAATGTTAAAATTACCATTACCAGTTACACTTCTCCCTTGCCCCTCTGAAAATCTTTCACCAACAACTTTGCTTAAGAAAGAATCAACAGGTTGCGAATTCTGCGCCCATAGCAAACTCATCATCTTTACTTGCTTCTTTACGAGAAATAGCACTGTAGAGCGGGGAGGGGGGTGATTAAATTATAAATTAGTCAAAACATTTAACGGTTGGTTTGCTTAGTTTTGTTTGTTGATTAACTTGCCCCTGATAGCAGGTGGAAGGGGGGTTTTGAGTTGCATTAATGCCCACACCACATGAGAATCTTGCCAAAGAAATGCCTGCCTGAATTGGATCAAAATTATCGCAACACAAGGACAGACTCCCATTCTCTCTTGCTTCGCTAGGTCTCAGTGAACCACGTGGATTGACAACTCTCTGCTTTCTGATAGTAACATTAGAGAAATTTTGCTTACCCTATAACTGCTAGGCTGCATCAATCTCCCTTTGACTCTCTCCCAAGGTGGCATCAGACAAATTGAGGTCAACTGAAAATGACGGGTCCATGATAGCGTCGAATAGGAAAAAAGGAAAAAAGTAATAACCACAGGTGCGTAGGAAAATCACAAAAAAAAAATTGTTCCTCTTCCTCTTTTCGCAACAATATGGCTGAAAAACCTTGATTTTTCTTTGCCAAATTCGAAAATATGACCTACTAATAGCCTACCAAATCTCAGTTTTCAGCAGCAAGAGGGAGGAAAAGAAACAAGGTAATTCAACATAATCACAATTCTACAACACTTCAAGAGAGTAAGTCCATCAAACCACACAAAAAAACAACAAAAATTACTCCAGTGGGGGAAAGAATGTCAAGCCTGACAACCTGCTGAGGAATGGCTCGGGTTCAGGGGAAGGAGGGAGGAACACTTTAGTACAGTTACTAGCGAACTAAGTCAAGACAACACTCGTCAACAACAATTCTGCGATATTCTCAAATTTCACATTAGACAGGTTTATTAATTTCCGAGACATTATACATTGCTATGAACAGAATATTGTAAAGAGCGGTACAGAATAAGCCTGCTACACGCTAAACTCAATAGGGATAATTCGCCTCAAAGTTAACGCCGTACTCAAGTTAACAAACGATAGTGCTTGCGGAAAACGGCTTTATTTGAATTAAGGCACTTGGTTAAGCTACGTGATGCTCCTCTTCTTATTTAACACTGTGAGAACAGAATACAAATAACTCCAATTAGTGAACGCCCTTACATTTCATCGCATCACTATATGAATACCTGCGTTGACAACTCGAGCTGAGTAAACACCCGTGAACGTTAAGGTTAACAGTAAACGGAGCAAAAATGCTAGACTTACTTCGCAAATGACGGAGCCCTATTACGGGAATTACACACTCAAAGCATTTCTAGTAGCACACGCCACGCCTAAAGTTAACGCATGTGATTTTCTTCTTAGCTGGTATCCTCGCAACAGCTAGGCTTAACTATCATTGCAACTTAAGTCTTTACCTGATCAGGGTAAGTCGGGAGCTCTATGGGTACGGCTAGGAACGGTAGAAACAGGCAGATGGCAAATTCGACGAAGTGACAGCACACTATCCTACCAAGCCAGACATCTTGGCATCTTCCTTGCGACAGGCTTGTGCCATCAGTCAACACGTGCCATCCCCAGTGTTTTGCGCACACAAATGGGAAACTCAACAGAGCAGCCTCGTTACAACCACTCATACAGAAGCAAGGTTGTGGAGTCCTCTCAATCGGGAATCACGAGATGATAGTAGGGAGAGAAGATTTACATAAGGGATTAAACTGTGATCTGAAGGATGTTAATAATATTAAATTTTATACGTTTGGGAATTTAGCCTATCAATCAACATGATAGAATACCAAGCTAATCATTTCAATACTAAACTACAAGACAAAATACTTACATCGAGAAATAATAAGGAACCCTAACAGTTTATTATTTCCAAACAAGAGTACACCAATCATGGTCGTATCTATCATGAATCCAAAGTATTTTACATACCCATATTGTCTCTTGAGAGAGGACCAAAGGAGAGGATTGAGTAAGAGTTCGCAGATCAATGCCACACCCTGCAATTGTTTGCCAACTTGTTTATTCATGTTAAAGCTTACCATGAAATAGCATAGGCACTCAGATATAACAATTAAAAATAGAAAGCCAGTGTTGTTCATGGAACATAAACAATTTGCAACATTTCGAAACAATCCCACCTGCATTATCAAGCAACACAAACCAAGGCTAGAAGGCCAAACTCATTAAACCACTTTAAAATGTCATTAACGAATTGACAGGATTTTGTCACACTCAATGGATAAATCATTGTTACAACAGGAAATTGTGTACACCTTCAACAAATACATTGAAAACAGCATTCACCTCCACCTACTGGCAAACTTAGTCGATCACAAACGATTTTTTTTCAAGAAAATCCATAAAAAAACAAATACCTGACAATTTTATTAGGGTTCCATGTTACAGAAGATGCACTGAAACCCTTTGCAAATTGATGGCCCACATGTTACTATACTGGTCTCTTGCCCTTACCCAAACATTAAATCACTCACTAACCCAGTTCAACCAGTCAATGAAACACCTAAAGGCACTAAAAAACTTCCAAAACTGCAGTATGTAAAATTCGCTGCAGAGAACCGACATGCACGGTCACTTATATTGGCATGATGAAACAGAGTTTGAACAAAACAACCCCAACCCAAAACTCAAACATAAAAAATATCGATCAAACCAATTCGCTCATCGAGCAAACGATAAACCCAGCAAACACCCATGACCTGATATCAAAAGAATTTTTTTTCACGAAAAACAATATAAAGCAAATATAAATGTTGAAAATTTTTAAGCTGTTGGGTCGCGCTGATTGCTGTGTAAAGTTCATTGGCGGTTCGGTTAAATATGTCATACCACTCATAAAAAACTCATTTTCGTTCATATCCTCCTAAAACCAAGCAAATACGAGCTGCTACATATTTTGGAACACCATGATGGTCCTTACTTCCTTCATTCCCTCTGCAGAAGGATGCTCCACTCTTCCTGAATTGAATAAACGTGACCTAAACCACAGCCAACGAATTTGGTCGCTTAATGGGAACCACTATTTCGAGAATATGTGAGTATTTTGAGACAAGACACACTGCCACCTTCCTTATCATGTTTATTCAATCAACGGTATGTACAGATCAGTCAGAGGCAGCTTACCTATTTACAGACAGACTTAACACGGTCAGCTAAACTATTTACAAATTCACAAATAGCACAAATATAAGGGATGACCTTAGGTTGTAATGATAATATCGAAGGGTGGTTAAGCTGTTATCTAACAGATGATGCTTTATGTTGCAACGGGAAAGACCAACATTTTTTGTAGCACAGTAAACAATTGTGTTAAAAACTTCTAATGGACATCTATTCATAGGAAAAGGCATTTGTTCATGTAAACAAGTTAAATAGTCTTCATACGTTCTAACATCTGTCAAGACATCCATTTGAATACCCTTACCCACCTTTTTTTTTACAGATCCACATCATTCGAAGCAATACATTTGTTACTTAAGTCTATATTCCTATTAATATTTTCCTATTAATCTCATTTGTAAAGGTACCAATACTTTCTTGTTGTGTTCACTATACAAAAAATGGTCTGTAGGGTAGCTGTGGTGTTGAACAAATGTCACAAAGTTTTCATGCTTGCATAAATGTCTGGTGTTTCGATCTTGTTCATAAGACTGCATCGGACAACAGAAAGCGACACCATAAAATTAAAGTGAAAGTTTTATTACATGCTGCAATTGCTCCATATGCAGAAACCAATTCAGACGGGTATTCCTATGGCCACCTTAAATTTGTTCACATTAAAGGAATCAAGTCGAAACTGCATATGTCGAAATAATCAAAGGAGGGTTTTTAATGCCTCATTAAAAACTATTTTAATTTTTATTTGTTTCCTTACATTCTCCAAACTCTTATTAAAAACACTGTTACGAAAAAATAACGTTCTTCTGAAATTCCGTCATAGCAGCCTACTCTTCTCAGCATTGAAATCGTAACATGCTTAATCCTTGGTCTTTCTCTTAATTTGATCCCTTTGGTAATTCTGGTCAACACTGTTCGTTGTTTTAATCAATAAGCAAGATTCATGTGAGAGCAAACATAATCCTTGCATGAACCTAAATGAGAAGCAATTTTACAAGATGAAGTGGTCGTCCATGGAACTAAGTTCGCATTAAATGGTGACAACATAATCACATGTTATTTCGATGTTTTCAGTCACTAAGGGACAATCAGCATGTGCAGTGTTTAATGTGTTCGGGTATTGCAGGTCCACCTGTAACAAATATTCTGTTGTAGTATTTTCGGGTACGCTAAGTATATCTACGATTGCCAACAACTTAGACAGTTGATGATGTAAGCAGACACTTTACTAGGGTTAAAGTCATGTAGGAGAGGATGATTAGCTTTGGCATACCATTTAGGAATAATGGAATCCTCACCCTATACCCCCATAGTAAATAAACTGTACATGTCAATACTAATAAGCAACTCAAGTTTAGCCCACCGTACAGCAACTTTGCGCCTTATTCCCACCTTGCAACTTAATCCAGACTACGTGTAAAAATTGCAGGGATGCTGACAATACATATGGAAGTGTTCGAAGCAGTTAGCCACCAACGCAATATTCACTAAATTATAGAGGTCTTGGTAGGAATCTAATGTTGTGCAATTAGTAGCCCCAAACGATATGAGCAAACAATGAACCTCTTCCGTAATGTGCGTCTTAGAAACGTAAATAAAAATATTTTTTGAGCGGAAATTGAGTTTCAGCAAACTTACTACAGCATCTTTCATGCAATTGTACATGCAGACACACTTTTTTCTTTAACAAATAGTGAATGGTGGGAAAGACGTGTTCTCAAATGTGAAATTCGTTTATTGTTGATATTTTGACAAAATGGCTACGTAATTCTGCGATACAAAACAGGCTATTTCACACACTAGAGTAATGAAACCTCACTCAGTTTAATTTAGGATATTTTCAGTCCATGTATAGTTTTCGATTCTACTTGGATTACGAGGAACTGGATAGTGTCCGCCAAAAACGGAATACACAAAATATTTTTTATTGAAACACTTTACCTTAACCATGGCATGTTAGTCCACTAAATTTTTGTGCAATTAAATGGTACCGCACCATCGTGAACATTGCAATACACAAATTTTGCCACCTCCCACCTAGAGACGTAGTCATAAAATGTCCAACTTATGGGCGATTTTAACGATGGCTAAGTTTATTACGTATTGTACTTGTTCGAGAGGAAGGACGGGCAAGATATCACTGCACCGGTAAACGAACATGGTTACGACTACACCTTTGGACCCTATTTTTTCCAATAATAGTGTGAGGCATAACAGAAACTTGAATTGTGTATGTTAAACTTGTAACACCACGAATAACTATTCGAGATAATATCGGAAGGTAGCAAAATACTCCACAATGTTAGGAGTAGATGTAGGAAGGTTGCAAATGTAACAGTAAAAGAATTTGTTAAAGGTGGAAGCCAGTACATGCCATGGTCCAACATCATCCTGAGGAATTAAAGAAAGGTGACACCTATTGTGTTACATGTATAAGTTTTTGGTTTTGAAGTTATGTCTACAAGCAGTGCAGGTTAGGAGATGATGTGTACAATGACATGTCAAGTTGATACCTGTGGTAAACAAATCAACTCAAGTATCCAAAGTAAAAGGAACAGGAGTGTGGCAACGTCTTACATGTCCGGGTAGCCCTCTGGCAGAGGCGTACGTCTTTTCGCAGCCCACGCATTGATGATTCATGTTTCTAGAAAATAAAAGTCCAAAATGAAGAGATAACCAATTGCATGTGGATATGCAAGCATGAACCGTCCAGAGGCCTACATAAAAAAGGAAATAAATAAATAAAATAAAATAAAAACAACAAAAAGCTGACAATTTAACAATTCATTTTATTGGCACAGACCAATAAAATGAATTGTTAAACTGTCAGCTTTTTGTTGTTTATATTTTATTTTATTTATTTATTTATTTTTTATGTAGGCCTGTGGACGGTTCGTGCTTACATATCCACATGCAATTGATTAGCTCTTCATTTTGGACTTTTATTTTCTAGAAACATGAATCATCAATGCGTGGGCTGCGAAAAGATGTATGCCTCTGCCAAATTTGTACGCTAGTTGATCGCGGTTTGTCTGGCTTTAACAGCAGACACAACAGTGTTGGCAAACCTCATTGATATGAAATAATTACAATAATATCCACAGACTCAATTATTGAAGGATTGATATTGAACGTTGTTATTTCACCACTTTTTAGAACACTGTTTATACAAGTAATTAATGGTCGAATAGGACAAAAGCAGCAGACCATAGTGGTTAAAATATCCAAAGATACCTAATGTGACCCCATGATTGATGGGTCGGTTACAAGTGTGTCCAATACCAATAGCAATAGTGTGTTCAATACCAGTATTGTCCAAATTGATGCTGCTCCATCCTCGAAATTTCAGCACGTGATTTGAAGGAAAGGTATCCAAAAACAATGCAAAATTAGGCCTCAGTATTACGATGATTTCTGAGGTGTTCATTCCGTGGATAACACGTTTCTTTTCTCGTCAATTTCCAAAATGACTTCTTGTTCACTGAGAATCAAAATGGTAACGGTTTGGGGTAAAGCAGCAGAAAATATTAGATGACTTCTCACAACATGGTTTTTCACTAGGGACACATGAGAGGATTCATCTGTGTGGTGGTCACCAGTCAGGTCGAAACAGAATAAACAATGCCCATCGGAGTAGTTCTCCTAGGTAATACGATTCCCTTTGTTATGCAACGACAAACCTCTATTAACATAAGCATTTGAGTAATTATTATTAAAAACAAATTGTTATTACTTAAATCAATAGTGAGTAGTTTTCTATTGAACATCTCACCAAAAGGGTTATGGATTTGAGTCTGAAGTCTTAAAAAAGAAGGGGTCGTTCAAGTACACGCTGTTATAATCTGTGTGTCTCCTACTGGATACGATTAATCAACAGTGAACATTTCCATTATAGGAGCTATCTACTTGTCTGCTTCTAACTTCTTGCACGAAGGTGTGGGTCCTAAGCTCGGTTTTTCTACAAAGATATTTGGCCGACGAAGAGTCGGCCAGCATGCTACCGTGTGTTAATAAAATGTTTGGCAAAGGCATTGCCTTATCTCCATGTAAGGCAGCATCTTAAGCGCCATGTAATGCAGCATCAACAATTGGATTGACATTCATCGCAATACCGGTGGAAGTCAGATATAAATGGATAGGGACTCCGTGTGGAACGAAACAAACGTTATTTCTCTATTGTTTAAAATAAATCTAGGTTGCATGGCGAGATACTGATGAACGGTTGCGCTTTAATTTAATGGTTGCACTTACGGTAATAATAGCTCGTCTTTGGGTGCGGGTGCCCCATATTGCACTGTACTGTTGAATGTTTCTTGTTTCATCAGAATAACTCGGTACTGTTTGAATGATACCGTTAAAACCGTAATTGTCGTTGGTGATACCAGCTAGTTTTCTGTAAAAAAAATTCCCCATTCGCTAAAACATGGAATGAAGCTATTAATTAGAAACGTTATTCAGGAGACTCTTGGCAGCTGTCAAAACAGTTCCATTACCCTTAATCACCTGTATCATGAGGTACAATAAAGTCTGGGACAGTTTCTAGATAACTTTCACTTCCAGGTACACCTGAGTTGTGGAAACTGGCGCCATCTGTCTGTACTCTTCATATGTGGTTTTTTGGATGAAGAATTTTGCAGGTTGCATAGAAAACAGTTCCAGAGGGCTCACTGATACGAAAATGGGCTTAGAATACTGTAGATAGCGGCTGGCTAATGACTGACATGATGGGTGAGAGCCAAGGTTTATATAAGGACTTCCCTCCTATCCAAAACAGTTTTAATAGTAGCCTTCTTTCTGCCTTGCTTGCCTTACCAGTACCCAAATGCTTACGTTTTATTACCATGGAGTGGCCCCTCAAACTCAAACCCCCTTGGGATATTTTCCTAATCACTCTAGCAATTTCATTTATACTATCTCTCACAACACTTTTAAAGTGTTTCCCAGCTAAAATGTCAGCTTCTATACCAATGCCATAGTTACCTGTGCCACTTACCAAAATGTCTACCTTTGCTTCTAAAAACGATACCGTCATGCACCTCAGGGATCTGAAAAGGGATCCGATTCCATAGCCAGCCTGCAAAAAAACTGCTGGCAAAGATGGGGATATCCCCCCTGGCCGGACTAGCATAATAATTTGTATGCAAGTACTTCCTGACAACATCACAGATACAAGATGACAAAACCTACATTTGCTTTTATAGGCCTCAGGTGCAAGCTAACGACTATGCGAGCGGAGGAACCAAAAGGTTTAGGAGCCCCAGCATCCTAGTTATGATATCTTACATCATTAAAATTGTTCAGTGTGTTTATTTATTTATATGTGTGTCCATCAACTCCTCTCTAAATAGTGGCTTCTTGGAAGAAGGGTGCAGAAGGAAGGACAATTCTCCGAATTTCTGTTGGGAATATTCTTAAATTTTAAGTTATGTCCAAAATTCCCCAAGTTAACAAACAATGACCATTTTCAACGA
>JAHWFP010086197.1:62508-72879 GCA_023313725.1 Lithobius niger | reverse complement strand
TTTAATGTATACATGTGCACTTGCTGGCTTTTTAAAACGTTAACTACTTTTAGTGCTTTTATTCTGTCAATTTCTTCAATGTACAGTCCATTTCAAATACACCAGTTAGTCCTACTTTTAAGTTTTTAACCAACCTGTCGTACGAGTCTTGAATTTCCAATTAAAGAATGTCGTCTGCAAATAGTATAATATTTAGTTTATTGTACTCATTTAAATCATTTACGTAAATTAAAAATAAAACTGGGCCTAGCATTGATCCTTGGGGAACACTACCATTTGCTGACATCAATTTACTAATACCATTATCAATTTTTGTGCAACTGGTTCAATTTGATGAATAGCTGTCCGAGACGTCAAATATTTCCCATTTATACCGCATTTTTTTAATTTTAATTCTTAAGAATACCTCTACCCAAGGAATCTAGAGCTTTTCGAAGATCTACAAAATTCCCCCTGGGCATACTTTCCTACTTCTAATATTGACGCAATCTTTTGATTCAGTTCTTTGTAAGGCTTCGTTTATGCCCCTTTTTTTTCTGAAAACCGAATTGTTGTGTATTTATTATTTTATTGTTTGTTAAAAATTGTTGAGTCACAAAGTATTTTTCAATGATTTTTCCAATAAAAGGAATAACGCGATAGGCCCGTATTATCCGTGTTGTTGTTTTTTTTTGTCCTTTTTTTGTAAAAATTGGTCGCAGACTTTGAATCGTTAACTTTTTTGGCCATTTTCCATAATCTATATGATGCAATTTATAAGTGGTATAATGAAATTTGTAGTATTATCCGTATAATCTTTAAAATGAGTACAATAAAATCGTCATATCCAGTAGAGTCTTTCACTTTATTTACGATTTTTTTTCAATTTCATTCACGTTTGGCTTTTTAATTTAAAAAGCCGTTTTATTATGATTTTGGCTTTGCTTCTCCACTTCAGCGCCTTTTCTTTTATAATTTCAGTCTGTCAGCTTGGTGCACACAATTTTTTTTAAATCGTTTCTCAGATGGCTTTGCTCCAAGTTTCCTGTTTTGAAGTTTCTTTTAATAACTTCGTCTAAACTTTCCGTTTTATATGTAGTTAATTTTTTTTTACCCTATAATCCATAGCTTTCCATTTTTTTTCCTGATCAACACATACAATGTGCCGAAAATAATCTTTTTATGGGGTGACTTTTTCAATTTTAAATTTTAATTTTTTTATTCTTTGAAAGTAAATTTATATCGACTTTTTTCTTCTTTCTTATGACATTCCACAATTATTTGTCAAGTTAATGTCTTTTATATGTTCTCCATTTACCCATTTTTTCCTTGAAGTCATTTAAAAAAATCTTTTCTGGTATTTCCTTCTAATATCTTCTTAATAGATTTTGGAAATACAAGAATCACTATCATTATACGTATACATCCTATACGTCGGTTAGGAACTTCCAGTTTAACTTTTTCAATGCTTTGATTATTGCACTGTCCTTCCCGATAATTTTTTTCATTTATAGTTTGTTTGGAATCGAACTTGTTTTTGTCCAAGTTGAATGTTAACATAGTTACATAATGGTCTTTAAGATTTTTTAATAATTTACGTGCTTGGTAGATGAATCGATCCAAATTTGTTATTGGTCTTCTACACCTGAAGACAATATCTAAGTAAACATTTGCTTTTACACTTATACGCATGCCATCATTGTTTCTATTCTGATATTGGTAACCTCGTACTCAAACTGTTTATTATTCAAAGGTTTCAAAGGGTTTTAGGGTTTATTATTTTCAACAATGCAACAATTCCGCCGCCTCTCGCAGTATCCTTCCTAGTCATCCAAAAGCTTCTTAGCAATCGAAAGAGTTTAAATTTGTTTCATCTTCTTTAACACTGATTTCACTTATTAGTATTGCCAAGAATTTCTAGTGTTTGGGAGGAGAATTTGTAACTCTAAAAAGTCCGTATTGAAACATGTTAGATTCGTCCCCATTAGTTCAGTCCGAGTTTTCAGAGGGCGCCACGTGTTCCAAAGGGTAATTTTTACTCATTTTTCAGGCCAAATCTAAAGTAAACTAAATTAAAACTAAGCTAGGGTAAATAATAATTAAATACAAGCTAGTTTTGTTTAGTTCCGTTTAATTTTAGGCTAAAAAAATGAGTAGAAACTACCACATAAACGCATGGCGCCCTCTATAAACTAAGACTGAACTACTACGAAAGTATCCAAGACGTTTCAGTATGGGGTCTCAGTCACAAATTCTCCTCCCCAACCCTATAAATTCTTGGTATTACGTCCAATCAAAATCACAATTGACAATCCTATTTTGAAATTCTACCCCAGTATTTTTCTAATATTCAACTGCGTAATTTTGACATTGTTCACTGCTGATTTCTTAATCTGTTGTCCAAACCTATCTGCAAAGTGATTTACTTAAATATCGCAGTCCTCCGTTTTTGAATTTACCGTAGTTCAGTTTTACACACTTTGAATTAGTGGCTCTAGTCCGCCAAGGCCGCTACAGACCTCACTATTTTCACATAAGTGACTTTTTTCATTTTTCCTCATGTTTATGCGGCCATTTTTAAACCGGTAGTTATTTTTTTGTGGCAAACTGCTTCGCTTGGAAAAACAGTTACTTGTTGCTTGGACTTAAATATTAATTTATTTACTTTCTAGACTTGTTACTATTCTTTAAAATGTCATCATTTGTCATAACTACTTTCTTCTTGTCCAACCAGGCGTCGCACTAATTTCTCTCTTTGAACTAAAGCATTGTGGTGTTTGATTTGTTTGCATCCTTTCGTGGTAGTCTGTGACTTTTTGCCACAAGCTGATGAGAGACATTCTCCATCTACAAAATACTTGCCAACTTCTCAACTACTTGCGCCAAGTCTTCATTTTGATTTTGTTCTACACCAAATATTTCTATGTTTTCCACTCTGGCGTATAGGTCTGCCTCCTTTTGCTGAATTGTCAGTACCTTGACTTATGCCTGCATTTCCTTTGTTTTTTTTTTTCTGGTTGCACTCACGGTCACCTTAACGAGTTTCTAATTTGTTCACTTTCTCCTTCAGTTTTTTTTATTTTTTCATTTTCTGTTTTTAAATCCTCACTTTTTTTATCAGTGTAGTTGAGTGATTCCACGAGGTCTCTATATGTCTAACTTCATTTCAGCCTTGAAAGTTTCCACAGTTTTCACGAAAGTGTCACAGATCCTTTTTCCCATTTTGCCGAGCATATCAGTTCGGTACGCTTCATTTATTTCCCTTGGTTTTACGTTATTTTACGGAGAACAATTTTTTTTCATGTTTACCCTGCATGGATCGCACCTGCTGTTTTTTTCTCTGCCCGCGCATTTTTCTTTTTCCACGTGTATTTCGGCGCTGAATAATCGCCGTGATGAAACCCTGGCGAGCACTCGCCACCGGAGTAAATAATAACGTCATCTGCAGCTGCCGGCAATTGTTTGCCGCTTTTTTGGCATACTCTTGTTATCACGTACTGTCCTGAGCCGACTTTCGTAGCGTATTCGCATGTTTTGAAAAAAAAACCTAGGTGGCACCTGCCAGCTTCTGTAGTTTAGCCTACTACGTGAAAACGACTTCAGCTCGTGAGAGCTGGCGTTGTTTTGGTGGACTCACGCTTGACCTCATGACGTTTTACTTGGTCAATACCTTCACATAAAGGTAGTGGCGTAACGAGTGAAGGGGCAAAGGGGCGATTCGCCCTTTCTACAATTTTTGAGGCTTATTAGGCAAATTGGCCAAGTCATCTTTTGCATAGCTGAAAAAACCTTGACTATCCTGAAGACATATTTTAAATAGTAAGACAATTACTAACTCCATATTTTGGTTAAAATTTCCTACGGTTCTTTTTTTTTATATTAGTTTCTTTTGAGCCTTAAGTCAGCCGAAGCAATTCAAAGCTTGTATGGCTGAACCGGCTCATTACCAGACTTTTGAACATTACCAGACTTTTAGAGAAGAAGAAATATCTGGTAAAGGGAGGTGCCAACCCGGGAATTTGATCCGAGAAACCTCCGATCATCGTAGGGGCCGAAAGATTGTCCAGAATTGGGTAGAATACTTTCCATAGCCGCTGAAGGAGCATGGTAGTCTCTCTCGCTACCCTGGCCGGCAGTCCTGGCGGGGACTTTGCCAAGATCCCCTTTCCAGGGGTTCGACCAGATCCACAAACCTACAGCAGCCATGCTGTGCTCTCTCACCGCTTATCCACGATGACTCAGCATCACAAGTTCAAAGCATCACAAGTATTTTCAATAAGTATCTAGTATGAACAATTAAAAGATCTCACATTACACATTTTTTATGCGTGTCATGCAGTCGGCAAAACTGATTTCATAAAAATGTTTCCAATGGCACATTACAAGGCCTGAAAATGCCGGAAAATAGCACAAATGCGTTAGCTTCACTGGGGGAGCTCACAGCGCTCCCACAGACCCCTTAGCTGTTATTGGTTTCTCCCTCCACACTAAGCAGCTGAATTGCTAATCTGTTGCCACCTCAGTATAAAACCTTAGTTTCACCACTGCATAAAGGTTTTCAAAACTGAAATTGAAGTTTCTACGTTATCACCGAGTATTAACGAGCCTTACCAACGAGTAACCTATTTAGCCGAAACACAACGTCCATAATTCATTTAGCAGCCCATTTGATTCTGAACTTGCCTAATTTCTCCTGAACCATTTGCTCCTGAAACCTGATTAGATAGTCGGTGTTGGCAGTTTGTATCAGACAGCTTATTACAGCTTGTGTCAGTACTCTACTTATAACATTGCATAACTAACATATTGCAAGAGCATTGGCTAGAGTACATGATATCAGCAAGATGCACCAATGTATACTAATTAGATTGAAGCTACTTAATAAGAACCAAACAGGTATAGTTGACAATTAATATATTCGCACAGTGTGTGCAAACAAGGTGCGCACACTGGCTGCTTAATTAATCTGGGGACACAGCAATCCCTCACAAAATTAACGGTCAGTTAAAATGAAAAACTTCAACTGGCCTATCATTTTTAAATACATGCTCACTGATTAAAAAGTAATAGAGAATTTAACAAAATGCTCATGGGGCAAAACAAATTTACTCCACAAATCATGCAGCAACCAAACAATTTCCATTCTTGACCTATCGCGAACCAAGGTCTCCAAAAATTGTAAATTGTTATGAAACACTCGAAAAGAAACTTTCAACGTTGCTAATTCAAACTAACCTGTTAGCAGCAAACTCGCACTACGATGCTCCAAAGCTGTTTTTGTATTTTATATTTTATATTTTATATTTTTGTATTAACTATTTTTGTATTTTATTGACACAACGAGAAAATTCGCAAGCAATCAAAACAATCTGACCAATAATTTTGGCATTTAATGATCGAATAAAATCTATAAAGCTGCAGCAGAATTTCTTTTTCAAACTCGTAACCAAATACTGATGAAATAGCTTGCATCTTGCAATGACGTCATGCGTGCTTGCTTCTCAACTGCGTGTGGTTGCTGATACCATCCGAAATTCGTTCTTTTTATTCAATTTAGCTGCGTCGCTCTTTGCCCCGATGCTGCAGTTTTTCTCATTACATGGAAATAGAAATAAAACACAAATATTAGGCAAACAGTATTGAAACAAGAAATAACATCTCATCAAAATCATAATTTTTCTCTTACTTTGACAAAGTTATTGTGCTTTTAATTTTCTAAAAAATCCTGTATTTACCAAGATACATTTAACGTTAACAATCACATGTTTAAGACCTCTTCATCAGTTAAAACCGAAGGCTTAATTGCGCTCACGAACAACCGATACAAACAAAGGTCGGAAACTAATTTTCTACAATTAAAACACATTCAACAACAAGATTAATTTCATTTTTCAATTAACTTGCAGTGAGCGCACAAAAAACGTGGACAAAACTACAAGTTGCAATCTGTTCTTTACTAACCAACGGGGTTATATTTTTTAATTCATTAATTCGGGCAAAGATCTTATGTAACTATGTATAGCTAATTATCTGGAACAACAACAAAAATTAGCAAACATTTCATTCAAACAACAGAAAAAATGATTAAATATCTAATTTAATCGGCTTCACTCTTTTACGCTTGTCACGGCGCTTTGTGAGTGAAATTTCAAGGCTTATTTTACGTTTACTACTCTTCGAGCTACCAGGAACTGCATCATCTGAAAGAGTCGGAACTGAATCAGTGTTTTGAATGTTGCGTTTGGGACCAATGGGCCTTGATTTATTGGGCTATTGGATTTTCGACGAGTAACTGATTCATTAAGCACTGGAAATTCTCTTTTATTCAATAATTCATCGGCTTGCGCCGGGATTAAATCTTCTTGACTTGCTTAATCTCCGCCAGAAAGTGCTCGATCGTTCTCTTCTTCTTGCTCTGGTGCAAAACGATTGGGAGCCAAAACATGACACTTTCATGACGCACTAGCAACACCCAATCACCTGATGCCCTTAAAAGGTAACACTTGCGTCCTCGGCTCTTGATTGGATGGAACAAAAGCTATTGACTTTCACTTGTTCTTCCTGCTAATTTTCATCGATGGAACATTGGTGTTTTTAGCAGGAACTTGAACACAGTTCAAAGAATCGTTTTCTCATGAAAGCTGCGTATTTTTCACCACAGAACTGTCGTCATTTAGTTCTTCATTTGGTAGTCGCTTTCGGATCTGGCTAATGTTTCGGCGCAGTTTCAAACCCCTTGATGTGACAACAATGTAGTTTGAATTTTGCTGACATTCCCATATCACAGTTTTCTGGCACAGACGTTTTGCTACTGTATAATCACGTGTCCATATTGGGGTGTTTACCGCGAATTTGTCATGTTTTTTATGTGCTGAACCTTCGTTGACTTTATCTTGTTTTATTCGGATTTTTTGCTGCAAATTTGGCTTCAACAAATCCAAACAATTAAGTTCCTGCCAAAAAAATAATTTTGTTGCTGTCTCACCTGTGACAGTATGTGGGCAATTTCTAGCAGCTATATGAAACTCATTTAAACCCTGTTTAATAGTTTTACCTTCCTTACGCGCTGCTTTAAATGCTTTTTTTTTTTAATTAACGGACATTTACCTCCGCATATCTATTCTGCTTTGGATCGTATGGAGCTCCGGTTAAATGGCGGATTCCACGGTTTTTAACAAACGCCTGGAAATTCGAGTTAGTCCACTGCGGGCCATTGTCCGTCACAAGTCACGAAATCAGGCCATTAAGGATCATATACTCCTCGAAAACTTCGATTACCTTTTCAGATGTTGTTTTATTCATTAATTTAACAACCAGGAATTTACTATAAGCATCAACAATGCTGTAAATACCAGTTTTTGTGCAATGCTTAAGGTAATCCCTCCAAGCATTTGTTTTTTTAAATTATGCTTAGGTGTATCGTACCGGAATCCTTTTGTTTTTTTGTGTGCGTTTCTTCTTGTAGTGGTTGAATGCAAGGACCAAATGTTATTATTTCATTGAGTTACGTCGAAAAAGGTTATCAGCTAGAAAGAAGCAACAACATTTAATTTGCCGTGTTTTTTTTTAAGTTCACTTGACTGCCACCAGCAAGGTTTATGCGTCGTCGTAATTCCTTAACTATTCACGATTCCAAATTTGTAATGGTGAGTGTTAAAAATAATTTCGAAAATTTGTTATTTCTCCCGTAATAATTGTTCGATTTACGTCAAATTTTGCCTCAGCAATACTGTTTGGCGTATCAAGCGTTGTACCAAATTTCATTCCAATCCGATCTTTCGTTTGGCTTCCACCCAGACTAAAAATGTGCAACCAATGGACCAACGGACAACCAACCAACCAACCAATCAACATTTTGCAATTTGGTGTCCATTATAGGCTACGCTTTGCTCGCTCGCTCCGCCAAAAATATATCTGGTATTTATAGCTACCAAAGGAGTTTGGTAATCTCTCACATTGCACGGACCAGCAGGTCTGACAGGGATTATCCTACGGTCCCGTTTTCCGTTGCCAATTAGATTAGTTTCTTTTTCAGGTATCTAAGTTGAGCACTGCCAATTGTGCATACAGCCACCATTACAATCGCAACAGACACATGATATCCGGGAAGAAACTATACTTAAGAATATTGTTTTGTGGGTAGACAGTGAAGTAGACAGAAATATGTACAACTGTCACAATGGAATTTGGGGCACTAGTTCTAGGTTATGTCTGCGAGTTTAGATATATTGGACGTTGTAAAAAATTATGTTGATGAAATGCATTAACATTGCTTAATTCTTACGTATAAAAGTTTCAATTAACTATAGTTTCTCTAGAGTTTAGGTAGAAAGTTTAATTGTATGCAGGCAAATATCGTCGTGACGCAGCAAAATATTTTAAAGTAAAATCGAAAAGCACTTAAGTAGCTACCAACGGAGCAAATTAGTCCGGGTGGTAAGCCCATATTTTCTAATACAGTATGCAGAATGGCTTGGTCAGCGACATCAAAAGCTTCCGTAGGCCCAGAAAAGCGACATTAACAGGAATGCCGTCGTTAAGAAGTTATGTCCAGTCATTAACAGCAGTATGTAAGTTTGTTAGTCACGACTTGCCACCTTGCACCAAACATTTTCTCTCCTGGACAAGTCAACAATGAAGTCTACGACACTCAAGAAGCAAAGAAATAGCAGACAGCAGTGAAATTGGGTGACAATTTGTCACTGAGTTAGTCGGTTCGCCCTTTAGAATAGCAACAACTGGACGTATATCCAGTCCTTTGGAAACTTAAATTTGCTAATCATTCCAAAATGGTTGATCGTTAGAGAAGAGTCCATACTGTAGTACCGTTTTATGTGTTTTTTAGGTATTAAATAGCCACAAGGCATCAATAAATTGGAGAAAATTTTTATATTTCTGTCTTCCATGTACCTGTGGCAACTCATTCGCCGGTGAGGAAGTTTCTATCAACACAGCTAACTGCGTCCCAAATAATTTCTCGGTTCAATATCATGTGATTTAAAAGAACGGATGCCATAATGGACCAGGGCTTTTCCCAGGGTCAGTTTTGGACAATAGGTTGAGGACAATACTTTCGATAATTTGAAGAAAATATTCTGCGTGCGTTGGTATATAGTCTTGAGTAAAATGAAAAAAATGTTTTATATTTTTTCCCCAAAAAATGACACTTTTAATTTGCAACACGATTGTGTGGTTTGTATCCCCGTAACTGCATGCTGCTAAAAACGCACGAATCCCTTTGGACGTACGTGCTACACAGTGTATTTTTACCCAAAAATGGCAACTTCAATTTCTGGTATGAATGGTCTACATTTTCACGAACGGTGGCCAAATTTTATTTTTTAATCAAGATGAGCTTTGTTGAACGGATGTTTGTTTTTATTAATTGGGTTTATTCAGTAACTAGGCCTCTCAAAGTACGGTTTACGGTGGAACTGACACTATTAAAATGAAGATCTTTCACAAACTAAGCCGAAAAGTGAAATTATATCGCTTTATTTCATGAACTACGTGTTGTGTGTTTCCTTTTAATTCGGTAAGTTGTGCGTGGTAGAAGGGAGTAACAATTAAGTATGCTCTTGAGAACGGATGTTGTTACCTACACCGTTCACGTAGGCAGCGACACCACTGTTGGGAGCAATGGTTTTTGCGGGGATCGTTTGAACTTATTTTGTTATTTCCGCAATGGAAGTCCAATGGTAAACAAAAATTACGCTATCTTTAACGTGAGCGGCGACGGTTTCAACGTTTTCACGTCGTACGAACACGTTTAACTGAAACTTAAAAGATTTATGATATTTTCAAGCTTAAAAGTAATTCGATTGGCTGATTCCGTGAACATTCATACGCAATTTGTAAAGTTTGATATCAGTAGATAACTAACTCACAAAATGCAAGGTGTTTCATCGCAAAAAAAAATAAAACAGTACAGAAAGTTATTTTTCGATTAATTCAATACAATTGAGCATGGTACAAGTGAGTGAATTATATCTGCTCGTGGGAGTGGGTATGGTTTTCTACCGCTCACGAACGTAGCGACGCCACTGTTGGCAGCACTAATTTTTGTGGGGATCGTTGGAACTTATTTCTTTTTGCCGCAATGGACGTCCAATGGGAAAACAAAAGTTACGTGAGCGGCGATGGTTTTAATGCTTTAATGCTGCTAAGTGCACATATAATTGAAATTTTAAAGATTATGATATTTTATAGATTAAAGATATATGGTCGTCTGATTCCATGAATATTTATAAGCGATATATAAAGTCTAAATAAATAGGCATAAATCGCTGGAAATAATATTGGGGAAAATTGAAAATTAGCCAATAGCGAAAATCATACACTAGAAATAACGTATTCAGTAAGCAACCTTTATGCACTTACGTTTCGTCGGAG
>JAHWFP010086197.1:45032-62408 GCA_023313725.1 Lithobius niger | reverse complement strand
ATAACGTATTCAGTAAGCAACCTTTATGCACTTACGTTTCGTCGGAGAGGCATGACCCGGATTCGAACCGGCTACCTAGTTCGCCCCCAGATAACTTGCATAGCGCCAGTGGAGGATGTGGCCGTAGCGATTAAGGCGCTTTGCAAGTGATCTGGGGGCGAACTGGGTAGCCGGTTCGAATCCGGGTCATGCCACTCCGACGAAACGTAAGTGCATAAAGGTGGCTTACTGAACTATGTTATTTCTAGTGTATGATTTTCGCTATTGGCTAATTTCCAATTTTCCTTAATATAAAGTCTAACACCGTAGATGATTAATCGTCAAATTTCACGGTGAAAAATTCCAGATATTTTTCGACCAGATTGAATTTGGATGTGCGACTTGAAATATAAGGTAATCTCCGCTCTCTGCATGCTTGCAATTACCTCAAACGAAAGTAGCAAATTGATGGCAAGTCTTATACCCACGTTCCGTGTGTTGGCCCCAAAATGTCAAGTTGTACGCAATAATAACGTCTACGATTGCACGATCTCAGCTGCGTGCCTTCTCTTTAATGGCGGATTTCATTTAATTACCGAAGTAAGGACATTATGAATGCTTTGTGCGAGCTTGTGACCGGGTCCATTATGTGCAAGCGAGTGCGTACTGCGGTGGATGGCCTGACCTTTCGACTTGCGCACTCACTGCTGTTGGCCGGTCTCCGGGGCAAAGCGCAAACATTCGTAACGACTTGCAGCAGAGAGCAAGTACAATGCTTGTGGCCAATTGTAAAGGCTCACTTTGGAGCCATTTCGAAGTCGCGGAACGCCGCTTACGAGCCATCTACATTCCCTATATTTGCCCGGCTGCTTGGCTGTAATGAAATCAAGACAAATGACACACAAACATGCATCCGCAGTCAATCGGTCCCTCATATCCACGATATTCAGGCATTTTGAAAAAACTTGTATTTTAGAATCGTATTACACGGAGTAAGTCGCTTAATGCTTAAAGGGCAATTACATCCATTTTGACATGCATGTTTTACTTTTGGATCACTTACACGATACCTAAAGACAAGAATTGAGGAAAGAATACGTTACGTTCGTCCGATACAACAATTTAATTACTGCATCACCAAAACACGACACAGAGACCGCCATTGTTTTGGATAGAACGTGCAGAAATTAATGCCGACAGATGTCACTTTTCGATTTCGACTCGCAGCCGATTGAATAGCTCTGTTGGCTGCGGGAGCTCAAGCGTCCGACGGCCTTAGCTGGCCACGGACGTCTAAGGCCGTCGGACACTTGAGCTCTCATAGCCAACAAAGCTATCTCAATCGGCTGCGAGTCGAAATGGAAAAGTGACATCTGTCGACATTAATTTCTACACGTTCCAGCAAAACAATGGCGGTCTCCGTGTCGTGTTTTGGTGATGCAGTAATTAAATTGTTGTATCGGACGTACGTAACGTATTCTTACCTCAATTCGTGTGTTTAGGTATCGTGTAAGTGATCCAAAAGTAAAACATGCATGCCAAAATGGATGTAAATGCCCTTTAACCATGCCATCTGTCAGAGAACTGAGACGTATGGCCAACGGCCCATAGGAATAACATTAGTGAGGAAACTAAAAATTTCTAGCAACGATAGTATTGGCTCTGCAGGCATATTAAAAAAAACAGCTACACCTCCCCCTCCCTTATTTTTTCATTTAGGTTAAGCACACAAAAAAAACGGAAAAGATTCCTAGGATAGAACGCTCCCTGTGTTCGAATGTAGGACAAAAACCTCGTCAGTCGTTATAGGCGAGTTAATACAGCGCAAAAAATGGCCAAACCGTGAAGTAATTAGTACAAAAATGAAACCAACGGCATTGGCCTTTAAAACATGTCATAAATCACGTATCGAAAGTATACCAAAGTATGTTTGGTGGAAAGACGAAAATTGGCGTCCGAAATCGACACTGTTGTTTATTGAAATACTGAATTCCTTATCACAGTTCGCAAAATTGTACCCCTACCTTTATTGTACCTCTTGAAATTTCCTTTCCAATGATACCAAACACAGTCGGAAGTAACTACAGGAAGTGGTACTAATATGGTTGGTGGAAAGACACCCATTTTTCAAAATGGCGTCTGAATACGACACTTTCACCCTTATTCATTGAAATACTGAATTCCCTTTTCACAGTTACTGAAATCATACCCCCTATCTTTATAGTTCCTCTTGAAATTTCTTTCCCAATGATACTATATGCAACCGGAAATAACGACCGGAAGTGATGCTAATGAATCATGATTAATGTATAGTATACCCCGTAATGAAACAATAGATGCCCAAAATTGAAGGAATTCTTCACTTTGTGTGAAAAAGCAAGAAATTTGCTACAGCTGCACATGAAGCTAACTGGAAAAAGTAGCTATGATACAAAGTTCAAACGTCGCCCCCCCCCCCCCGACAGTGGGGGCAGGTGTTGACTTACCTCCCAAACGGTTTTTTGGCTGTCTCCTTAACCGTCAACAAATTAATCAAGAGCGTAATGTGAAACAAAAACGTTCAGCAAACAATATTGGACAGGAAATATGATATACATCATTTACGTAAAAGCAACCATTGAACTCAATAGTATTTTCATACTATTTTCGCGAACGCTCCTTTTATTAATTGCTTACTATAGTGAATTTCGGTTTCAAACTGCTCTTGCGAGCTCTCTTATAGCCCGAACTGGACATGCTTAGGATATTCTGAAAGGGGGGGGGGGGGGATCTATTCTTTCCATCAATCCTAACCAAAGTGGGCTCAACGTGACCTTGACTCCATTTTGAGTTGGGCCAACTCAAACGGTTTATCATTTAATGAATCTAAGTGCAAAGTCCTACACTTAGGACCTAATAACCCAAAACACACTTACTTCATGGGGTCTACACAATGCTTCTTTCTGTCAAAGAAATTCGGGATCTCGGGGTTATGGTCGATGCCAGTCTGAAATTTCACTCACAGTCTGCTTCGTCTCTATAGCTAGACGCACTGGCTATTATCTTCTCAAATGCTTAACACCACCTAGTTCTACTACGTTGAAGTTTGTCATCACTAATTTTGTTCGACCTCACCTTGAATATTGCATCCAGGTATGGAGGCCTTGCTACCAGAAGTCGCTTCAACTCCTTGAGCGAATTTTTTGCTATTTCACAAAACACCGTGCTACCTTCTCTGCTTTATCTTACTATCAAAGGCCCAAACTCCTCGGGATGCCATCCCTAGCTGCTCGTTTTGACAGAGGCGATCTGTTGTTGGTTTCCACAATTCTAAATGGTTGTAAGGGCTTCTAACATCCTAACACCTTCTTAAGTCCTTCTCTTTCTCTAACCACCCGGGAGCATAATCTCAAACTTCAGCATGGATCTTTGAATTCACACTCGAGGAAGGGAGTTTTTTCGCAAAGAGTTGTCGCCAGATTGAACGCCTTACCGTCTTATATCGTCGATGCATCTTGTGTCAATGCATGGAAGGCTCAATTTGATCATTTATTTTCGGAAATCTTCTCCTGGGCATTACAAGTATTACGCCTTTGCCATCTTAACTTAATTTAGGTTACATAGGAACCTTTCTACGTTCGTTTAAAGGTGTAGTTGTAATAGTGTAGCGGTTAAAGAGTATTGTGATTTTTTATTTCAAAGTGCTCTTGCGGGCTCACTAATAGCCCGAAATAGACACACTTTGGATGCTGTGAAAGGTGGGGCTCTATTCTTTACGCCAATAATAACCAATGCTGTGTAGCTTAGATACAAATACAAATACGAGCATTACAAGGGCAATTTGAAATCGAAAATAACCGCTATCCATCACAACTTCACTTTTACAAGGGCGTAGGATCGTCCCTATCTAAGCAAAACAATTTTGGTTAGGATTGATGAAATAATAGATCCCCATCTTTTAGAATGTTCTAAGCATGTCCATTTAGGGCTAGTAGAGCTCTCAAGACCACTTTGAAATCGAACATCACAAAACGCTTCGCCTGTACGTCATTCATTACCTCTTCAGCTTTAAACAGGGGTAGGACAGTCTCTATCTAAGCTAATGGTTAGTTTTGATGGAAAAAATAGATCATTACCTTTCAGAATAGCCTAAGCAAGTCCATTTCGGCCCATTATGGAGCCCGCAAGAGCACTTTGAATTCGAAAATCACTGTACGCTTTCGCTGCTGCGCCACCACAACTTCACCTTTAAACGGACGTAGAAAGATCCCCATCTACGCTAAACCATTTTTGTCAGGATTGGTGGAAAGTATAGATCCCCCATCTTATCGAGTATCCGAAACATGCCTATGTCGGACTAATAGAGAGCTTGCAAAAACACTTTGAATTCGAAAATCACCATGAACTTTTGCCGCCACGCCATTACAATCCCACCTTTAAATGGACGTAGAGAGGTCCTTATCTAAGCTAAACCATTTTGGTTAGGATTGATGAAAAGAATAAATCCCCACCTTTCAGAACACCCAAAGCATGTCTCTTCGGGCTATTACAGAGCTCGCAAGAGCTCTTTGAAACCAAAATTCACTATAACAAGCAATTAAAAAAAGGAGCATTTGCGTGAATTAAGAGTGATGTATTTACAAAACGATTTTGGGGTTCAATCGTTGCTTTTATGCAAAAGATGTAGGCTGTACTACCTTTCCTGTTCAGAATTGTTTGCTGAGCGGTTTTTTTTTTTACATTATGCTTTTGATTTGTAGACGATTAAGTAGTTATCGTCCTCAAACCTTTTTGGGGGTGTTAAGTCACCCCTACCTTTGTGGGGAGGGTGTTTAAACGTGCTATCATATTTTTTTTCCAGTTACCCTTCAAGTGCACCCATAGCAATTACATCCTTTTCACTCAAAGTGAACAATTCCTTCATTTATTTTCGGGCGTTATTTAACCCTGTTATTTCCATTACGAGATATACTACGCATGAATCATGTACATTACTACCACTTTCGGTAGTGACTTCCGGTTGTGTTTGGTATCATTGGACAGGAAATTTCAAGAGGAACAATAAAGGCAGGTGGTGTAGTTTCGCTAATTGTGAAAGGGAATTCAGTATTTCAATTGATGACAGTGAAGTATTATATTCAGATCTTTCCACTAACACCACTTCCGGTAGTTACTTCCGTTTATGTTTGGTATCATTGGAATTTCAAGAGGAACAGTAAAGGAATGGAGTATAATTTTGCTATCTGTGAAAAAAAATTCAGTATTTCAGTAAATACAGTAAAAGTATCGAATTTAGGCGCCACTTAAATGGTATCTTTCCACCAGTCAGATTTTGGTATACTTTGGGTATGTTATTTATGACAGTTTTCAAGGGCGAAATGCTGTTGGTTTCATACTTGTATTTATTATTTCAAGGTAAAGTCACAAATTCACTGGCCTATTGGCTCGCCAGCAGTAGCTCTCTGGACAAAAGATCACCTATCCAAAAAGCTCACAGAACAAAAAGCTAACTTAGACAAAAAAACAAAAAAAACATTCACCCTTTTTTAAATACCTTGAACAAATTTTGAAATATTCATTATTCTTAAATTCTTTAAAACCTGATTGTGTACCCAACAGCCTTCAGAAATCTTACAATGTTTCCCTGACCTGAATTCAAATCATCGCACAACGCAAGCAGTCTAGCTTGTGGGTCTGCTGCTTGTTTATCGGGGCGTTTCTTCGGCGGGTTTCCCAACTCGTATTGGACTAATTGCACCTTTACCATAGATTGATCTCTTCTTAGTCCATTTATGGGACCCATACTGAAGGATGCTTGTACCCTATAATCGCTGCAAATCCATTATTCCAACCCTCACAAATGCTATTCGTACAATCCTCCCCTCATATCCCCTCATAAGTGGATCTGACAAAATGCTGCGGGCCACTTGCATAAATACAGCCAAAGCAGATCAGCAGATCGGTAATAACGGGAGGAAATACAGTTTTAAGCCAATCCATACCTTGACCTTTACAGGAAGGAAAGCCAGAGTATCGATCATGCCAGAATACTGGCCGATTTCACCACTTTCCTTGTGTAAATTACACTGGCCTAAGTTTTATATTTTACGCCACGTATACTTTGGTACAAGTGGAAAAAGCAACCAGGTAGGTACGTGGACATGGCTGCCGAGCACAGCATGGGCAGCTTGACAGACAGCCGACCTGTAAATCCGCCAACATCACGTAGAGGATCCAAATATATGTTATTTGCACGTTTATGGAGTAAAACCATAAACATTTCTTCGTGCAGAGGTCGAGTTTTTCCAATGAGAAATACGTAAACACATGAAGCTGCAGTTTAACCCAAGGGATCACTAATAGCGTAGAGTTAGGAAAAAATCTAGGGGCCGTAGCGTAATTTCCATCAACGACCCGAGTAGTAGAGCTTTCCAAATGTTCAAGGTGACTTACAGTGGCGAACATTGGAATCCGACACTCTCTCTGAGTGGACCGCTCTCAGGAAGTAGCACGAATTAGGCCTAGTTGTCTGTGTCCGTTGCCCATCTGAAACAACGTTAAATAACCTCATTAGCGTACTTGCATTACTGAGTAACGGCATTTTCCTTAAAATTCACTTACCAATAATAAGATCCTGGAGTGGTAGTCCATGCTGCGGGATGCTTCCAAGACTTGCCGGCGAATATCACGTCGTATTACGGATAGGTTTCCTGTGTCGTCCAGCACATTGTCGGAAATGGAATAAGCACAGTATTCACTATTTGACTTGGACGCTCATAGCGATGCCTATAGCCTGCACGTTTAAGTGCGTCACGCTATTCCGTCGCTTCAGTTTTTGCTTCATTTGCCCCAGGTTATGCCGTGAACTGACCGAATTGTCCTTGATTTCTATCACTGTCCAAGTTGTAGACAATTCGCCGGAGCATTTGTTGGTTCGCCGGCGTTTGCATTGCCATCTTAATGACCCATCACTGCAGTATTCGTTTTTCACGGTGAAATTTGTGTTCTTGGAACAAAAGCTTTCACTTTCCCATGTTGGTTGCAGTTACTTCCGTGACTTAGAAAGTGCAAGAGAGGGGTGCTGGATTACTGACGGTCCTAATACCACTTTGAGTGGGTAGGTGCAAGTGTGAGCAAGTGTTGGGCAAGTGTGGGCTGAGCGAATGAATAAATAAGCAGTCGAAGTAAATAAATATTAAATGTGTAATAAATAATGGATGCAAAATAAATTTTTTTTAAAATAAATAAAAATAGGGGTGGATACAATTTGCATGAGCGAGTATGGAATGAGCAAACGAATAAATATTAAAAGACTAATAAATAGGAAATAAATTTAATTAATTAATTAATAACAAGGGCGAACGAAAACTGTTTTAGCAAGCAAAATAGCAGAAACAAATAGACAAATAAATAAATACATAAAGTGAGCTTTTGGCCCCGTTCATTTTGAAAAAGCTGAGCTTTTGCTTAGTGAGCTTCTGACCGGTGAGCTAATGACTGGTGAGCTTTCATCCAGTCAGATTCTGACCGCTGAGATAATGACTGGTGAGCTTTTATCCAGTGAGATTCTGACCAGTGAGCTAATGACTTGTGAGGTTTTGTCCAGTGAACTTCTGACCGGAGAGCTAATGACTGGTGAGCTTTTGTCAAGTGAGTTCTGACTAGTGAGCTAACGACTGGTGAACTTTTGTTCACGGGCTTCTGTCTGGTTACCAGTTGGGTCGATATTTGTAGATTGTTGTGAGCTAATGACTGGTGAGTTTTTGCCCAGTGAGCTTCAGACCGGTGAGCTAATGACTGATAAGCTTTTATCCAGTGAGCTTCTGGCTGATGGTCTTATGACTGGTGAGCCTTTGTCCAGTGAGCTTCTGGCTGGTGAGCTAATGACTGGTGAGCTTTTATCCAGTGAGCTTCTAGCTGATGGGCTTATGACTGGTGAGTCTTTGTCCAGTGAGCTTCTGGCTGGTGAGCTAATGACTGGTGAGCTTTTATCCAGTGAGCTTCTCACCAAAGCGCTAAATGGCTGGTGAGCTTTTGTCCAGTTAGCTTCTGACCGGTGAGCTAATGACTGCTGAGCTTTTGTTCAGTGGGCTTCTATCCGGTTACCAGTTGGGTTGATATTGGTAGATTGTTGTGATGCGAGTTTCCTGTATTCAGTTTGGCGTTTTTGTTCAGCATTCGGACGACCTCGTATGATATATTATCTTCGACGGCTAGCCCAACTTGTCGCTGCTCTTTCTCGAGTTGTGATCTTGTGAACATGAGGGAGTCCAAGTAACATTTGTCTCCAGTAGTGTCAAACTTTATGTTGTTTTGTGTCCGTGACACTGCATTTTCCATGTTGTCAGTCCGACCACATTACGTGAGGAAACAATGGAGCAGTTCATCTAATAATGCGTCTCCTAGCAAATTAGCAACGATTCAAAACTAATCTTCTTACATTATAAACCAAAGTCTCATAGCAGAAATGAAGCAACCGCAACGATGACCCCCGGAAGGGGGAAAATGAAAACGTGTGAGTGTATCAATTCTTTGGCTTGAAGTTGAAACTGGGACGTTGATGCCCTGAATAGCAGTTGAAATTGGCCCATTGTTGCCTCGACTAACAATTTGCTCTAACAATTATCCTTCTAACCAAACACCGTGGTAATCTCAAGGGCAAGTATTACATGACATCATGCACACTTCTTTTTCACACGGTACGCATCGCTTAAGCCACAGCGAAAGACTGGGAATGGGGGGGGGGGGGGAGTCAGCTGTTACCATAAAACATACAATTACGCATTAACTCAAACTAAAACAGAATTTCTGGGGGTGTTTGCTATTAATTCAAATAACCATCCACATTCAACTACGTATAGCAAAGAGGAGGAAGGGAAGGAAACCAAGAGGAGAGGGAGAGGACGGGATAAAAGGAGGAAGGGAGTGGGAAGGGAGAGGATTGGCGGAAAGGGGGAGTGTTACACAAACAAAAATCGACTGTTGCAGTGAACAATCAGGCAGCACTGAGCAAATACTGGGAAACAACCACGGGTCAAAGATACCCCGGGCGAAGCCGGGTACGATGCTAGTATTTTATAATAATATTAATACTAATATTTAAAGCTTATTTCTGTTTGTTTAATTCCTGTTCGTTTTGGTTTTTTCATCTGTATCCTTAATTTAAACTTTACTGTTTGGTAAAATGATGGTCAGCAAAATGATCTTGATGGTAAAACAATCGTCGGTAAAAGTATTGTCGGTAACATAATCGTGTCTGTACCGAAAAGTATCGGTAAAATGAGTGTCGATAAAATGTGTGTCGGTAAAATGATCGTCACCCCCTAATTTCACAACCTAAACTGATTAACTTGCAGATATCGATTCAGTTCAGTTCATAAAGGTGCTTGATGTAGAAGGTGCTTGAAACTACTTGAATTTGATAAGAAGAACTCGAGGCCTTGAATTCCTTGAAAATGTTAAATAGATCATTGAAAAGTTTTTAATATGAATTTTTTTGTCGTATTTTTAAATAACGCCTATGCTTTGATCAAGATGAAGACAAACTTGCTATTTGCAAGTTTTAAACAACTTGCATATTTGTCGTGAGCTTATCTTTTAAAGTTTGTTTCTTTACCCGTATTCATCGGAATGATTGTAGGAAAGGGGAAAAAAACGTACCAGGTGAAACTCTTTATCCAGCCTGTTGAAATTTGTAAATGAGTCTAATGTATAACAACAGCAATAACACAGGAAAATAACAACTTTTTTCCCTTCCGGTTTATTTTATTGCGGCTTTTTATCCCTCTGTTATTTTTTATAGTATAACAGCTAGATATACCAACTTTTGTGGATGGTTACCGGAAGGGGTGGGAGCCGCTTACACCAAGACCAAAATAATTATAGTACGAAGTTTCCAAAACAGTTAATGCGTCCTCGCCAGAATGTGTGAAAAGACTGCTTATTAATCAACCTACGAAGTCTTGTTCACATCGTGTATTTACCGTTTCTATTCCAAGAATATTCCAAATATTTATAACCCGAACTGAGAAAAAGTGCTTTCGACAGTCGAGATGTGAACTCTGAACTTGCAATGAGTGTCCTCTAGTTGAATAGTGGCTTTTCGACAAATCAAAGAGTAGTAGCTCTAATGAAATCAATCCATTTAATACCTTGAAAGTAAGGATTTGATCAGATTTTATAGTACGAAGTTCAAGTAGCTCCAGATCAGTCCTCGAAAGTCGGTCGATGTGGTCCAAATTACGTAGTTATGGCAGACTTTTTGTGAGTTTTCGCTGAACAGACTCAATCAGGTCGATGTCCCTTGCCAAATATGGGGACCATACCGGTGTAACATATTCCAACAGTGGTCTCACGAAAACTTTCCCTGTGTCCTTCCCCCCCACCCGCCCCCCGTAGTTTTTTATCCCATCGGCCTTTTTTTTTCCAAAATACGACCGAATAAAACCTGAACATTTTAGTGTTATTGACATGTTGTTGGCAAGTTTGTTGACAATATTAGTCTTTGAGAAAGCCCGTAAAAAAATTGTATTAGTTGTTGAAAAAGTCCTTGAAAACGCTTGAATTTTTTGTACGTGATCTTGTGCGAACCCGGATACTTGTACCTATTTTCCATTTCAGTTGCCCGGATGACAGGTAGCAGACTGTGGAGGAACTTAAGGAGGGGGGGGGGGAGAACACGAAATGATAGTAGACATAAGATGGGGCTGGATGACGAGAGAGCGTTTCATTCACCAAAATGGTCCTACAATGGACCATCCGCGCAGTCAAAAAATCGTAAACGCACCAATGACTGTTTCGTGCCTGCTGCTTTCATGCGCGCGAAATGCTGGGAGGGTTGTCGAGGGGGGAGGGGGGGGGGGGGTGAAGGGGAGAGTCGAAACATGGCAAGAAAAGTTGTAAATGTTAATGGCTAGCCACTGCGCTGCAAGTCCTTAGGGAGAATTGCTTCAACTTTGCAAACCATTGCACTTCCCTCAGTTAGTCTGCCCCCCCCCCCCCCCCCTGTCCCAGTTGCAAGCCATAAACTTCATGAGAACAGCAAACCGACGAAAGGCTGGATGGCTGGAGAAAGAAAAGGGACGGAGGGAGGTGGCAAGAGAACGGAAGAGCACACACCAAAAAAAATTATAGACCTAGTTGTTAGATCGATTCTCTGCATTTTCAGGAAGAACGAACGACGAAGAGCAAAACAAGAAAGTGCGGGAAAAGAGGATGATCCGTTTGAGTGGTATTTACAGACACGAAAATGGGAATTAAAGGTTTATTGTCTCAGAAGTGACGTTACAAAGACGATTAAATGTAGCTAGAAGTGGGAAATGTACTTTTACAGGTGGTAAATTTATAAGGCTAAAATGTAAACAAACGGTCGTATAAGTATAGCCGAAGGAAAGAAGAGCTAGAAATAAGAAGTCTGGACGAAAGTCAGGATATGAAAGTTGAAAAGTCTTATTAAAAGTTTACCAAAGGTCAAATTTATAACGAAAGTCGAATATAGCTAGGCAGCATCGACTCATTACCATTGGAATCACTATAGAAAGAAAATTTAAACAAACTGGAGTTAGACGAACTATAATTAGAAGAAAATTGGAATTTTCTGCATCACAAGAAAATTTTTATTATTTCAGCTATTTTGACCCCTGCGATTCTTCCTTTTGCACTGAGTGTTGAGATGGAAATTCATTCAGAAGTATTCATGGCTTACGCACAGGGCCGGTGGAAGCTAAAATGAAGTGGTATGCCTACAAAAAAAAATCGGGCATAACCTATTTTAACGTAAATACAGAATAAATTATAAACAGAAAAAAAAATTTTGAACAGAATTGTCAGATGGGGGTAAAAAAAAGTCTGTATAAGCAATAAAATCTTTCGTCAGAAGCATATCCTTCGTAAAATACATCAGATAGCGACATTCAAGAGTTACGAATCAAAGTAGATCGATACGAAAAGAGAAATAGCACAGAGATCTTTAAGTCAATGAAAATCCATGCCAAAACAAACAAAAAAAGAATCAAGGTGAATAAATAAACGCCAGGATCGAACAAAGTTTGATCGCAAAAGATGACTCAAGTACTAATAAACAATTTGTTATGGTGACTTGGGTGGTGAAAGGAGGTGAAGAGGGTCATTGACCGGACATGAAACTAATGACCTTGCTGAGTGTTGCCAAGGTCATTCCACTGCTAACACATAATCGTCTGACACCACGTGAATATGTATAGAAACTTGTAGAGATCAAAGAACCATTGCCAAAACAAGCACAGAACGGAAATCAGACCAAAATGATACCAATATTAATTGCGTACGTAACAAGGTCGGTGAATGCGGTGCGGTGCAGCTGATACTGCACCCCTATCACTTTTCAGCCGTAAGGAAACCTGATATTGCACTTTGCAACCGGATTATCCTGTTTTCCTGTTGGTGAATAAAATTCAAATAAATATTAGCAAAACTCTTTTTTTTTAATAATAAGATGTGAAACTTAATAAATTTGCACACTTCCTCATTCAAATGATTGGAAATACTGTTAAGGCAATATGTTGCGTAAAATAAAGTACTCCCAACACTTCCGGTTTCGGCATAACGAAAAATCGAATCACCATTTACAAGCAATCTCCTCCACTCGTCATTCAAAGTCGGTGTTGCCAGATCCACTGATAAGTCTACATTGAAGAAATTTTTCAGACAAAAAGATTTTTTACTCAAATTTATGAACAGATAGTTTTTTTTTAATTTTCGTCCGCGGCATCCATTTTAACTTACTGGTGCCCGCACAAACTTAAAGTGCTCTAGCAATAAACGAAAGCGGTTCCCACATCCAGTGCCACTTCAAAGAAGTAAAACACGCAGTGTTCTATGTGACACCAGTGGAAAAATGTGTTGTTTATATAATGTCTATATATATATATAACTGCACATCGCGAAGGAAATTAAATCATATGAGGAGGGGAAAATTCTGATTTTTAAATGGCTACAGACTATGTTGTTTGTACTTTATAGACATTTTTGCCAAAATTATACAGACCTTTAATTTTTCCCCATCTGGCAACACAGTTCAAAATGGCTTCTTTGTTTTTACATTAAAATTGTTTATGCCCAATATTTGTTTGTAGGCGAACAACTTCATTTTAGCTTCCACCAACCCTGCTATATAGGCCATGAATACCTCTGAATGGCTCGCATTAAGCTCAGGGGTTCTGAAATAGTTGAAACAGTCGAAATTTTTTCTATAATGTAGAAGATTCCAAGGTTTTTCCTAATTAGTTAGTCTAATTCAAGTTTGTTCTAATTTTCTTTCTAGTTTTTTCATTGGTAACGAGTCTTTGCTTGCTAGAAGTTTCTAATGTATTCCTTTGGTATGTGATGCGTATATTTAGGAAGTCAATGGAATGCAACGGAATGACGTTCCTTTTGAGTGGACCACCATCAGCCTCTCTATCATTACGCCACCCGTGTCTCGTAACAATAAAGCTGATAACAGCTTAGCTGATCACCCTCGATTCGAATTAAACTCGTAATTTACTAACTGTATTTCTCGTACTTGCGATAATTCTACAAGAATTGATTTGATGGAGGTGACAGTAAATAAATAATCAAATTATTCGCTTAGTCCTCGTTGAAGGTTAGACCATGAAAGTCGTCGTGGTCAACTGGCAGAAAAAAAATAAAAATCGCTTCACGTTTCCGCGAGTAGATGTAAGAGTAACATCCCGGGATCGAAACTTCCAGTCCAAACTTGGAAACAATCTGCAGATGCATCCTTCTCCATTGGCTTCGAAACTGAAATGCCAAAGGTTCAGAAAACGAGATCGACAATCCTTTGCGATTCTCTTCCTCATTCTTCAAGATAGCGATCGCCTTATCTGAAAGTTGCCATTTCAGACTAGATGGGGCATAAGTAGGCTAGCTGAATTTAGGTTACTGAGCGAAATTAGCCTGTGTGGTGTCATACGAATGTGCTCTTTGTGGATCAGGCAGTCATATACTATATTTCACTGTTTTGAACATGAAGCAATTTAGTTAGAAACCTTTTGTACATTTATGAGTGATTTACAAGCGCACCTTACGTTCCAAAGCTTAGTATTAAATATAACGCTCAACGGAAATGCCTCAGTAGCAATACGATGCAGGTTGCTATGGCCGACGTACAAGAGACCAGTTTTATACATTTAGATCACAGCTCTGGTTTTGTACAGTTTAACGCAGTGAATAGTGCTAATGTGCCTAATTTGCATGCAGAATAGAAGGAAAGAGTGTTGGTCCTATTTTTCTGACATTCGACAGGAGTGGCTTCGCAGAATATAACAAATTACTTGTCGCATAAAGTCCCACTGACGTAGGTCAGAAGTGCTCAGAATTATTCCAGTGATAGTTCAGCTACACTTCAATGAAAGGTTCGGCATAGTCCGAGTTACGTAGGTCTCGGCCCAATAAGTTAAGATTAAAAACAGGGAAAAAAAATACTTTCGTTTGTAACGATTTCAGTAAAGTCACAGATCACTTTTCTTCCCGAAAATGCCAGAGGTGGCTGATGAGGTTCGAACCACAAACCTCTTGCACATGAGACGATCGTGCGATGTAGGGGTTTTTAGTACACGTGACAGCTCCCCAAGTACCAACCCCACAGTTAAGGGACTTGCATGAAAACGTGTCATGGTGCTTATCAAGGGGTTGCGGGAATTCCAAATTAACCTAAATTGGTGGAATATGGCTAGTAGTTCGTGGTTCAGTTTTGGTTATGCTTTAACAGTAAAACATGAGCGATAGTATGCTCCAGCTCGCCTGACATTCTAGGGCGACACTAACCCTGGCTTAGGGCCTAAAATGGAATACCAAACGGCATGAGGCTTACTTGGGACGAGATGGATTATTAAATTTCGGGTTAATTCAAGTTTTCACACCAAGGGAAAATAGCTACGGGGTTGCAGTGTTAAACTAACAACAGGGTTGGTCCGGTTTGATGTTAAGTTTTGGGAAACGGAACAAAAAATGGAAATTTCTAATTAAAATGGCCAAAATTACCTTTCGATGCGAGGAGTTGGAGAGTTGGTGGCGGAATGAATTTAAGGTTAATACCTAATTGTTGGGAGCACCCGGCAGAAGACCAAGTGAGCTCGAGCCGTTACAATTGACGTCAAACATTAAGTACAGACAATTCACCGCCAAACATTGTTACAACAATTAATATAAGTGCATCATGTCAACTAACAATGAATATTAATTATTTTGCAGCGACAATGGGTCATTACAATTTGACGTCATGTGGATCTTGAGCTTGGCGGCTTTCACAATGACGTCATCGGCGTAACCTTGCTGGGGAGGTACAATTTCAACGTTGAAATCCGAAATTAAACTCGGAACAGCGAATCAACGCCACCTTGCCCCTTGGTTGGTTTTTCTTTTTTTTTTCATATTTTTTTTTTCATTGGTTTCTCATTTCCCAGTTGGTTTCCCAGTTGGTTTCTCATTTCTCATCTCGTAAATCAAATCCTACATTAAAATCCCTCATTAACCCCGAATGAACCCGGACAACTGCAGCTTCACATTCGTAAAAAGAGCGAACCACATTAATAAGCGTCTCTGCATGCATTCCCCTCCATTGAAGTGGCTATAGTCTCGTAACCACCAAATCCACATGAACATCATTGCATTACTAATATGATTACGAACAAAATTCATGATGTACGAAATTCATGACTGACGATAATACTAGAATCCGAAATCAAAAGAAAAGCATGAAGGCTGCTTTCCATTATAGAAACAGAATGATGTTTCCACTGTACAGCAAAGAAAATCGCACGTTTCTACCGTGGCGCCATCAGTTGTCCTTTATACTGTCAGATCTTGAACTTGCAAGCGAAGGAATGCACAAACTATGCACAAGCATTATAGGTTTGGTAAGCCTGTGTAAATTAGCATGCTCTCAAACCCAGTAATCAAGCTTTAAAGGTTCACTCTATAAAGAGTAACGGATGGCGCCACCTTTAAAATTATTAATAAATGCATAAAGTTCACGTTTTCAGGTAAAAATCTGGCCTATATCGATCACATTTGGCCCGCAACAATTTATGTTAATATTATAGAGTTTGATTATCATGACCACGAGTGATAATAATAGTGAGCCTGTAACTTGAATGCCTGCCTACAAATTTAAGGAAACTTGGAAATTAGCCAACACCGAAAATCATACACTAGAAATAACGTAGTTCAGTAACCCACCTTTATGCACTTACGTTTCGTCGGAGTGGCATGACTCGGAGTCGAACCAGCTACCCAGTTCGCCCCCAAATCACTTGCATAGCGCCTTAATCGCTATGGCCACATCCTCCACTGGCATATAGATAACTCACTAAACCCGTTATTAAGGTCACAACCGTGACCAGGGCTCCATTCGACCGAAATTCGCTCGGCCGTAGACAATGGAGAGGGAAGACAAATCATACACTCACAAGGCTCAAGGAGAAATAAATAGACATAAATCGCTGGAAATAATATAAGGGAAAATTGGAAATTAGCCAACAGCGAAAAACATACACTAGAAATAACGCATATCCAGCAGATTTTCGATGTAATACCGCCAAACGGATTCAACCAGCTTCACATAATTCATGAGAGATGTCTACCAACCTAGCATTAACATTGACTGGGAAGGCCATCTAGTGACAAGGAATGGTGTGAAGTGCCGTAGTAGAAAGAGAACGAACCACCAAACAAGGAGAGGAAAACCCTTTGTGCCAAGACCACAGGGACTTGCCATCGTACAGCCAGTGGAGGATGTGGCCATAGCGATTAAGGCGCTATGCAAGTGATCTGGGGGCGAACTGGGTAGCCGGTTCGAATCTGGGTCATGCCACTCTGACGAAACGTAAGTGCATAAAGGTGGCTTACTGAACTACGTTATTATACTAGTGTATGATTTTCGCTATTGGCTAATTTCCAATTTTCCTTAATATTATTCCAGCGATTTATGTCTATTTACTATACCTACAAATTTCACATTAAGTCGTTTTGTCAAAAATTGCATGAATACGGCGCTCTGAAATTAAGACGTTAAACGTGACTTTAAAACACATCTGATGAATTTAATAACGATAATGATTAGTTACTAAAACGGTGATTAATAGGGAAACTACAACTGCGATAGCAATGTAGCCAGATGCATTCGTGACACTCGAATCGCTATGGATTCTGCATTCACTTTTCGACCACTATACCTGTGAGTAGCAGTTTAAACGGGACGGAAAGCCAATTGGGCTCGAGATTGGTTAATAAATACGGATGCAAACCTATTTACGTTGCCTTTTGGACTTATATGTCAGACTGCCTGAGCGGGGAATCGAACCCAGGACCTTTGAAATCAAAGGCCAAGGTCCTACCGCTGAGCCAGACTGACACGGCCTGACACGGACTGACTGGCTC
>JAHWFP010086197.1:31404-44632 GCA_023313725.1 Lithobius niger | reverse complement strand
TTTTTTTTTACATGCTAACTGGAGGTCCAAATGGACCTGTAGCCGTCCAAAGTGGACCTCCAATTAAAGTCAATTGGACCCACTGGAGGTCCACCCTAAAAAGGAAATAAAATGCCAAGTTTAATACATTTAATACTTTCATGAGAATGTTTTTTTTTTTGCTAACTACAGATTTTGGAGATATGGATAATGAATTCAGATGCAATCCAGTTCACACCGAATCTTCACGGTATAGGTAAAATCCAGTAGCGTGCCCAGACTACCGAGAGGGCAGGGGCAACTTGTGTAAAAGGGCACGTTGAGGGTTTATTTTTCTGGTTTTGAAGGGTTATTCAATTTTGGTAAATTTGTCACTTTTTGCGTAGCTGAAAAAAACATTGACTATCCTGAAGACATATTTTATTTATAAAAAAATAGGCATGTAATGTGAAAAACTGAAAGACTTACTTACAAAGTTTTTTTATGCGTATAATGCAGCCAGCAAAACTGATTTTGTAAAAATATTTTCAACGGCTCTTTACAAAGCCAGAAAATGCTGGAAAATAGCAAAAATACGTCAACGTACGGGGGTCTACCCCGGACCCCGCTGAGGAAACTCGCAGCGCTCCCCCAGACCCCTTAGCTGCTATTGGTTTCAACCTACACACAATTGGCTGAATGACTAGTGTAACCCCCTCAGTACAAAACCCCACTTACACCACTGCACATAGTTTGATTTTTTTATTATGTTAATAGTTGAGCCATTAACATAATGGTACCCTTTATATATTAAAGTAGTGCCCTTTTGTGAAAGTGGACCTCCAGTCACATTTCCTAAAAAAACGCCCTGGCGTGCGGTGCTCTAATGTAAATAGCCGTATAAAATGTTGGAATTAGTAATGTCATAAAAGGTATAATAAGGTCGCATAATCTTTAAATGTAGCAAATATGCTGGAACTATTTTAATAGACCTGCATAAAGCATTCGACACTAAGTCATATAACCCTATTCGAAAAATGCAATAAAATGGGAATACCTGGAAAAGGATATCATCATCATCATATATATGAATCGTCTTCCGCGGCCAACTTTCACGAATTTTGTTCCTGCATCTCCTCCGTTAATATGTGGTGTGCGATGAAGCGGTTGGTGTCTATGGACAGCTACCACGGTGTAGTTTTGCACCTTAAGTCAGAATTTCGATTGGTCGTTCCATTCCGTAGCTACGGGGAAAGAGAAAGAAAATTTATTGGGGCCACAGCCCGTAGCTACGGGCCCCCGAATGAGTAGTTTCATTGTTTTAAACATTGTTATTAGGCAACAATGCCAAACTGGAAATAAGCAGTCCTTCACAGTCCTGTCCTTCCAGTCCTGTCACCACTCTGACACTGAAGAGGGGAAAAGGTTTACACTGGTAAGGGAGATGCGCTGATTGAGTGAGTGAAGCGAACAAAGATCAGTGTCTGTCATCCAGCATACACAAAACTAGCATAAAGAAACTTAATATTGATGAAGCATGGAATTAAACATGAGTGACAGGCTGCACATTGCCAAACTGGAAATAAGCAGGTCTTCACAGTCCCCGTAACACGCTCTCACTGCAAACAAGAAGGCAAGGGGGAAGAAGGTTTTATGATGGCAAGGGAGACGGGCTGATTGAGTGAGCGAAGTTACCCAAAATCAGTGTTTGTTAGCCAGCATACGTAAAATACCGATTAAAGAATCTTGCATACGCACGTTCATTACACCCATCCTCTAGTAAGATAATTAAAAACTTAGGAGAGACGCTGCTATCATAACACTCTCAGCGATTTTGAAATTGTTGCTTTTGAAGTAATTCTGTTTTGTGGTTCTCTTATTTTAAATGTACATTAACGATTATTGTGACTTACGTTAATAAGAACTCAAGCATATTTGTTTGTTGATGATGTAATTCTAACTTCTGTCATTGCGGATATCAGTTCAATTATTGTATTAGCGCCAACTTAAACAGAAGGGCTTCTGGACCGTGAATATCCTACTGGTTCTGTCGGGCAACTCATCCGAGCGCACTGTCATGCTGTGCGTCTATACCGAGCCCTTTTTCGTAGCAAGCTTGATTACGTTTGTATGGCTTATTGTTATCCTAGTGATTCGACCCTCTAGATGTTGGACCCTGTGCACCGCGGTGGCCTGCGTTTGACGACTGGGACACTCCCGGACACCACCAGTGGTCAGCTTCTATGCTGAGGCCTCTGAGTCTCCTTCGGCAATTCGCTGGCCTCAGTTGCCATTCAGTACGCTGTGCAGATTCGTGCTGCGCAATCCAGTCCTGCACGGCCCCATGGTTTTTGAACGAAACTCGAGGGTTGTCAGACGCGGGGTGGGTAAAGCTGATCCCCGTGATGGGCTCCAGCAGTCCTGCAACTGCCGTATTTGCAAGTTGAAGTTATTATTTTAAAGTTAATGTTTAAAGGAACATTTTCGGTGTATTTTCGTTTCACATACAACTCGAGCGTAGTTAAGTATCGTTAAAAGCCTACGCTCTAGTGATACTACTGCTGAGAATATGCATTCATAACATTCTCACGGCAATTAACCAACCAATAGAGAGCCAGTAAACGGAGGCCGCCAGCCAATCACGACTCCTTAGCAAGGATAAAACGAGCGCTGGGTAATTTACCAGATCAAACTGCGGCTTCGTCCCTCCATTTTGTTCAAACGATCGAATAGTCTGGTTTCCTGGTCTACGCCACATAACGACGGAATTACCTTTGGTAGACCTAAACCAATTTCTAAGCATATATACGACGTATACCGATAGTCAAAGTGACGGAAGACTTGGCTTTACAGCGCTGCGCGATTATTCTTTGGTTACCATGGTAACAGAACGATCAGGATCAGCCAGCATCGAGCGCGTTAGGCCGAAGCCCGTTAGGCCTAATCGCCACTGTTTTCGGCAAGCTTGTGATGGATCGTTGCGGAAACGGAACTACTCAATAGACGATATATTATCGTTTTAAATATTACTCGAGAGTACTTTAAGTATCGATAAATGTTCTCAACCTCTCGTTAGATTCCAAAGCTGATAAGCGCTCGATATTTATTCAGCTTCGGATTGTAACACTGGGTTGATAAAAAAAATAAAAAATAAAAAAAACTACGCACTTGTGATATTACTATTGATAAATACTTGTGAAATAATCTCAATCGTTACGTGGTTAGTCCAACCAACCCCTTTCTGGTGAAAGTGATGTGGTGAAAGCATAAGTGGTGAAACGACCTTGATGCGAAGAAGGAGTTTCACGTGTTTACGTGAAGGCCTACTGGGGTAGAAAGTGCGCGTATCATCTCCACGCTTGATCTCCTGTGGACCGACATGTAAGGGCTGGTTTACTTAACGACAATTTTCTCGCTCACTCGCTTTTACTTGGTTTAATACTAAATCTGGTGGCTGCTTCTCGTCTTTACCGGCGAATGCGGCCTTCGATTTATCTATACATGGTAACCATAGCAATGACGCGGACGCAGATTTTTACCTTGTGCCTAGCGGCATGACGTACGACGCGTGCGACATGACAGCGTCGATTTCTGACAACAAGAAAACAAGTTTTGTTGCAGTACTAGACGGCGGACTGATTTCTGAATGCCGGAGTTTGACGGTTTGCCTTCGATTCGATAACCCCCAAATAGATGTCGTGTTGGATTTTAAATTTTCGCTGCGAACAGCTATTGTTTCTACCGTCGTCTGATTACTAGTAGCTAGCTGTTCTTTGAGGCAGAATGGCAAATTTTGGAAATAGCATGAAATGACAACAATGTTGTGGCAATGTTTAAAACTACTATTACACTTTGTTCTTTATCTGCGTTGTTTTTTATCCACCCAAAACCAAAACTGGTATAAGAGCAGCCGCCAAGTTTCCAAAAAGGGTCGGCCTTTCAAAGTAGTGATATCATTCAACAAGGGAAAGGCCACCAAGGTTAAGTCTATTAGCCAAGTTAATCGCACCTACTAATAGTTCGAAAGTTAAATGAAAACTAGAAGATTGCTACTAGCGGTAGCAATCTTCAAGTTTTCATTTAACGTCCAAAATATTATTCCGTGCGATTAACTTGGCTAATAGGATTAACCTTGGCGGCCTTTCCACAGTCTGATAGTCACCTCTACTTTTTTGTCTGGAGTATTTATAAATTTTCTAATTCGTAATTTTTACGTTTGCCATTTCCCAATTAGCCGTTACTCCAGCCAAATGGACAAGTTTGGCTTATTGTATGCCCATGTTTCACATGCTTAAGTCTATTTAACCCGATTTTTGATCGCACTGGCTAACAAACGCTGATTTTCGTTCGCTTTGCTCACTCAATCAGCTCATCCCCCTTCACTTGGCCCTCCCGAGGTTAACGGTAATCATTCAATCATGAACACTTACTACAAACTCACGGAATGGAAATGTTCATACAATTCTAATATTCTGGTGGCAGACGAAGATTACTAAAACTAATCACCTCACCAGCTGTTCTAAAATTACTCGCCACTTACACTGGACTGCAAGTACAGTAAGTCTACATAAAATAAAATATCCGCGTCACGTTATTGAGGACACTTTGTTTCTATAAAGAACACGTTCCCACCTGTGCTGACGATGTGTATTTTATTTCCTAATCTTCTTTCCAGCAAAATTGTCCCTTTTATCGTGGTGGGGCAGATAATTCAGTTTGGATTGGTGTACCGTAAAAAAAAAATCAAACCTTCCCAATAAAAGATAAAGATATTCTGTCTCTTAGTGAACCACCTGCATTCTGACAATTAACTATTGAAACGATAAGCGTGTAACACTTAAGCATGTTATAATATACTGTTGGATGACAATACAAACAATGGTTACAACAATAATTTTGCACTTATTAAAAAGCTGCAACCCCCATTTTAGAAAAAGGCACTTCCCCATATGACGCTTTACCTGTCTGCCGAAATTTAGACCTGGCAACTTTTCCTAATGAGCTGTAGATGTCTTTATACCCTATGAGAATTAACATGGGAGCCTGGTGTTTACTTAGTTACTAGCCACTAGTTACTAGTAACATTCAACGTTATTGAGGGTACATTTTCTCCATAAAGAACATGTCCCACATTTTCGTGTTGAGGTTTTCTTTGTTACTGGACCCAAGACACCTGATTCAAACGATTTGCAAAGATTTCTACCGCATGGGGAATTTACACCAGTATGATGAAATCACGTATAAGTTGGTTTCAGTTAAAAGAGAGCCGCCATCTGGCAACAATTACACTCTAACAATTACGCTCTAACAATTAAGCTCCAACAACAATAAAACGTCTACTTGTGTCTAGATAATAAATTTAATTTGTTATCTATTACCGCATTCATTTAGTATCAACGGGAAACTAATCGTAAATTAGTAATCGTTGACTTGCAAATAGCGTTTGGCGAGTGAGTAGATCTTGATGCATACCACTCGCGTTTTCATTCTCGCAGCTAGAATTTAATCGCGATGGCAAAGGTGTCTTTGCCGTGGTAACAACGCTACCTGAATTAGCTAAATCCGTCATCGTTTGAATGAATGCTTGCATTCTTATAATCTATGACAACAACACAAAGAATTTCTCCTGACGAAACGATATTCCCAGTCGCTTCAAAACTCATATATTGACTGTTTTCGTTGCGAGCCGGCAGAGCAAAAACCACCGCCATGTTGAAATTTCAGATGATTTATAACTTCTAGCTGCGAGAAGGCGAAGGCGAGTCAGTGAATAAATGCACCCTTACACTTCTAAGCGATGCTGTGATAAACTAAGATTCTAGTGATGTTGAAATGGACAGACCTGTAGCCGAGAAACGAAATCTCCAGCTTCTCTCCCCCGATGACCTTGCGGTAAGGGATGGAAAACGAAGCGAGAGTTGCAACACGGATGCTCCCTCACCCACCTCAAAAAAAGTCACACTGAAGAAACTTCAGTTGTACAGCTCCCTTGCAAGACAGAACGCCAAGGCACCAGAAAACTTTAATTTTATTGATAATCGAACACAATGAATCATCTACGGTCTCTTGATTTTTCCCGACTTTTACTTCTCTTACCTCAACGACGGTAATAAAAACATCGTTTCCTTCGGGGTAATAATTTGTAATCTGGCTAACCAGACGTAAATCACAACGAGTCGTACGTCAGGCGTCAGCGCGCTTACTTAACGACGTCGTAAAGGGGCCCTTCGTCGACGAATAAATGCGTCAAAACTAAATCACAAAATAGGTTTTGACGTTGTCAACCACTCTGCAGGCCAACGAATTTGTTACACAAGTTTTTATTTCCCGTGAAAGTTTTCATAAAAATTGCCCATCGTGTCATAAAACTCCATAAGACTTTAGTTTTATATTTAGTCGACTATAGTGCTAAGACTAGGCGTGATGTGCTGGTAAGTGGTCAAGTAGAAAAACCCAAAGAGAAAAGACTGAGGTCAACTATTCGGTGCCAATTTATAGTAAAGCCATAGCCTACGACATGTTAAATCACGGGACGAAAACTACTTCTTTTCAATGCCTGGCATCCTAACAGTATCATTCATGCCGTGCAAGGCTTTTCTCTGCAGTTGCAGTGTGTAGGGACGGAGGGGGACATTCCATAATGGCGCTTCGTCAGCCAGGTCATTAGCGCCAACCTCAGTTACAGTGCAGTGGTTCGCGGGTTGCCACTGTGCTACACAGTTACAGAGATGTTAAACAAACCCCAAATCTAGATCTTATCATAAGGCACTTTCAATGTGTAAAATGTGCAAAATCAGTATGAATAAAACACTAAGCCAGTAGCACAGGCGACAAATCAAAACACTTATATTTCGGTATCAACGAGAAATTGAAGCGATACCTTCTTCAGAGATAAAAATGTAAAGGATAAAAAGTTAAAAACACCTCACATAACTGTATTCATGTTTCCGCCATGTTGGCTTCGTTGCCCTGAATGCTGAAACTAAAATATGAAAATAGTAGGAATGAGCTGAATATACAATCGATGTTACACCTCCTGTTTCATGAAAAATATCTCTTAAAATTAACACTTAAAAAGGGAACATACGTTTACAAATATATCAGGATGCATTATTTAAGTATTATGGAAGTAATCATACTAATCATACTAGTAATCATGGCAACGCAAGGGTGATTGGTGAGCAAACCGTGGTGAGCAAAAACACTTCTTTCCAGACACTGGCGTCCATTTTACTCATCGACCATTTTAGCGAATCCGTTTATAAACGACTGAAGCGTGATGTCACCTTTGGTGGAATCGGTCGGTTTTCGCGTCATCGGCCGGTGAATTGTTGGGTGAGTTTATGAAAGTGCCCATTGATCTGTACCTCCAGCAAAAATAAAAAATAAACCGGACAGGAGGACAGACTTATCGCCCAATTGACGCACTATGTTCCGCAGAAGATGGAAACACGACGTGCACCATCAAGATGGTCACAATCAACAAACAAGTCGACAGCAATGACATGCGGGAGCGATTCACCCCCCCCCCGCCCCCACGCCCTTTCAAAAGGAAACAGTGAGTAATTTGGTGTGACCAAGGTGACTGTGCGACTTAGGGATATATCTGAGTTACGCTAAGTCTCTCGTCAGTTAACTCTGGAGTATCATTCATTCCTTCCCAAAGAGCCTTGCTATCCGGATCTGTTTCTCATTTTGTCTTCCTTCCAAGACCAAAAGAAAATCTATCGTGTTGTTCAATATGAATAATTGTGTTATGAGATCCTTGTACTGTAACCACGAGCTCACCAGGCCAACAACACATGTGTAGAATAGCGCCCTGTTAACAATACCTCGGCATCCCCACTCCAAAACTGCCATTCCATTCCCAGCTGTCAAACTAGTAAGTTACCTTTCGATATATTTTATAGCTATTATTCTTCCCTTTTTCTCCACAAGCCGCCCAATTTAAGTTAGTATGCCCCCAAAATCTCATATTTTTTCATCCTCATCCCATTAGAATTATTTATAGGAGATCAGGCAGTGGCAGGCGAGTCTCTTAAACATCTAAATCCTGAACAACAAATATCAATAACCTTACTGCTACTTGTAATTATTTTATCAGCTCGTACGCAATCCAGCCCTTGACGCTAAGTGATAATTCAGTTGGTGCTGGAGTTCAACATGGAATAGACGAACTTAAATCACAAGGGTTAACACAGCAACAGCCAGCATTAAAAACTGGCCTTGTGAGAATACAAGACACTACTAATATAAGAAAGAAAGAGGGGGAAAAAAACAACTGCCCCGACTGGGACTCGAGCCGCTGTGCTACCGTAGCAGATCCTGGCAACAGGCAATCCTGGGTTCGAATCCCAGTTGGGGGTTAGTTGTTTTTTTTTTTAATTTATTTCTCAGATTAGTTATCTTGTATTCTCCCAATATAATAATAATAATATAATATAATATATAGAGACGATGGTCGAGGCATCCACCCACCCAAATTCTCCGGCGGCAGATGTTAAGTGGAAGAAGTACCACCATTATTACAGTTGTTTTTTGCCGCATGAGGGAGGAAACCGGAGTACCCGGAGGAAACCCTCGTGAAACAACGGGCGGGAAACAACCGGAGAAAAACCCGTACATATAAACTTCCCATCACCAGGATCGAACCCGGGTCTGTACGAAGCCAGAGATGTACACTGGGAGCAGGACGCTTATCGAATCTGACGCCCCAGTGCTCGCAACTACCCGTGCACCCAATGGTCAGTCTTTAAAGCAGAATGTTTTTATGTTAACCTTTGCCTTGTGATTTATTTATTTTCTATTGCTTAGATTATTTCTAGTGAGGACTAGGCCAAGAAGCAAGTTGAGTTCCCTCCTTTTATATGCATGTGACTTTTAGGGGGGGGGGGGATTGAGGCTTAATGGTGACTTTTAGGCCAGCCAGAGTCCACCCCGGTAGCACAGCGGGTTAGCGCACCCAACCAAGTATGAGTTCGAGTTTCAATCGTTACAATTTCTTTTTCCTTCTTTCTCACATTAGTTAATCTTGTGTTCTCCCGAGGCCAGTCTCTAATGCTTCGTTAATTCAATCTGGAAGTTTATTTCTTGATTTGATTTGATTTGATTAATTTTAGGAATCTGTACTGTATCAAAAATCGCAGTCTTTTGTTTGTTTGTTTGTGTGTCCGCAGTGGGCGTCTCGATAAACATTATTCTATTGAAGTCCGTAGTAGGAGTCTCGGAGGCTTGGGCGATGAGCGATGGGCGACTGGTGAACGGAAGTGTTTAATTTGTGAGGAACTTCGAAAATATTTGACAGGTGTAGTGACGTCACAGTATCTTCATGCAAACGGGAAATCACATCAATGCTCTCTAAAACTGCCTCGTGCCTTATACGGGGTGGGGGGGGGGGGGAGGCTGCCCTAGTGCTAATTAGCCCTACTCGGATCATCTGCCCCATAAACACCAACACTACAAAATTGAATTTTTAAAGTATAAAACTTAAAAAAGTAATTGTTACTCCAAAATATAAAAAAAATACGACGTCATGGTTTTTATACTTAACAAAAATAACAGCCTAGTAAATGGATGTATACAAAGTATTTTTTGTCTGTACAACAAGTTAAAACTTAAGTATTCTTTGTAATTCATACGGATTATTAGTAAACAAACGATACTGGTGTGTGTAAGCAATATGCCTACGAAAATACAAATTAGTCTAATTGCCCCGGATATAATGAGGGACGGGAGGGGTTTAAGGTTTAATGGCGCGCCGACAGCTAAGTCATTAGTGCCAACCTCAGTCACAATGCAGTGGCACGCCATACATTGCAGAGACGTTGCCACTGCGCCACACATTGCAGAGATGTTAATCAAATCTCAAATCTAGGTTTTATAGTATATCGGTACCTCTTACAAAATTTGAAAAACCTTGGGCAGGACACGCATTATATTATTAAAAAAAAAAAAGCATTACGTTTTACTTGCAAAACGTGAAGCAATTGCTTCGGATTATATTCATAAGAAAAGTGAAGGAAAAGGGGTGGGGGGAATTGCTTTTCGGGGCGGCGGGAATTGAGGTTTAATGGCGCATCGACAGTTAGGTCTTTTGCTTTTAGGCAGAAGTGTTTGCTTCAAAGTAGAAGGTTTTACTTGTTTCGTATTCATAAAACGAAGTAGTTGCTTCAAACTTGAAGGATTTGCTTCCAGAAAAATGTATCTAGTTCGGAGCAACTTTTTTTGCAAGAATCTCACTTATTTCCCAGTTGAACCATCATTTGCATTGTGTGTACTGAGTGGTGTATTTCCTATGGAGCGTTCACAAACCACGTAACACCTTTTTCTAGCAATTTAGACCCATCCTCCCCCTTCGTAACAGTTTTACAAGTTTTACCAGTTTTACAATTTCTTTTTATGAGTTCGTTTTTATATGGTGTCCTTAGTACCTAGGGGAGTAATGACCAGTGATTTTGAAAAAAAAATTGTTAAGTCATGATCTGAGAAGGCGCTGAATCGACATCTGCATTCATGGCTTCCAACATAATTTTTTCCCTCGGCAGTAGTCGAATGCGCCTTTTCCTTGTTTTATTTTTTATCAGTTTTACGTTTCGTTATTCATCTTTTCCATAAAGACTTTACTATTCGCTTCTTTTCCAAAGAGCGTCATACATTCATGGAGAGTGGTACGTAAAGCGTAATTTTTCTGAGTCTTCATCTGATTGCGATTTTTCCGACTCTTCATCTGATTGCGATTTTACCGAGTCTTCATCTGATTGCGATTTTTCCGAGTCTTCATCTAATTGCGATTTTTCCGAGTCTTCATCTGATTGCGATTTTTCCGAGTCTTCATCTGATTGCAATTTTTCCGAGTCTTCATCTGATTGCGATTTTTTCCGAGTTTTCATCTGATTGCGATTTTTTCCGAGTTTTCATCTGATTGCGATTTTTCCGAGTCTGCATCTGATCGCGATTTTTCCATGACCGTGTGGTCGCGGACCTTGTCCAAAATGCTCATTCCTTAGGTGGTATCTTCACCTCCATGTACGTTTTCACTTTCACTTACTGATGACATTACTCTCCTCTAATATACGCAACTACTACAAATACTTTGCGCTAGACAAATCAACACGTTTGAGTTTGAGTTTCTTTATTGAGCAGAAAGGGCCTTCGAGCCATGCGCTCATGCTACTAACTAACCTAGTTACTACTTAAACACTTAAAAACTAACACAGTAACACATTAAAACACATCAATGTACATCAAATATCTGCCCGGACTTCACTAAGGCAAACCCGACATCAACACGTTAATTCAGTTCTCAACACTGAAACACGTGAACAAATTCAGGTCCCAACGCTGAAACAAATTAAACAATTGAACGCGCCTCACATCCGCACTGCAAGTTAGAATTTGTTGTAGCACGTCTGAAAGCACACCTTAGGTACTTTTTACTTCTTTCATTTGAAGTACTTACTTGCAAGGAAAAGGTCGAGATTATGAATACGAACCGAAGCAAAACCATTTACTTCTACCTTTTACTTACGAGCGCTACCTTTTACTTCTGCCTATTACTTCGAAGTAAATGCTTCATTTTTATAAATACGGGCTAATGTCTCGCGGATGGTGGAATCAAGATGGTGACGATCAACAAGAACGTGACGGACATTGAGTGACCGGCAACACCAATACATTCAGGAGGGATAGCCCCCCCCCCCGCCCCTTTTCCCTCAAAAGGAAGCATTTCGTCATTTTTTGTTCACATGGGTGCACTGCTTTTGGTGCAGCATCGGTGTACTTTAAATTGCTTGCATGTGGCACAGTTTGGTTTCCGGGCAGGTCGCGGTGCCCAGGATGCGGTCTTGCTGGAAGGGAAAGGAGACCGTGAGGGTTGCTTTACCGGATCGTCACTTTTCATGGCCATCTTGGACATTAAGTCAACTTTCGACACATTGGATTTACGATTCGTCCTTCCCCCTTGGTAAAGGTGGGAGTTATGCGTGTCCTTAGTTACAGCTGTCCAGGTACTCATAGCAGATAGACAATTTGTAACATGGGCAGGTGACAAGGGCTCTTCCCCAAAGTTGGCTAGTAGAGGGCATCCACAAGGAAATGGTCATTGAGTTTTAAGTGGACCGATCCAGCTAGTCATGTCTCTCTGCAATGAAGTAGCATACGCCAGAGACGTCACAGTGAAGTTGATAGGGGGAGGGGGGATTGAAGCTTAATGGCACGTCAACAACAAGCACCAACCTAAGTCACAGTGCAGTGGTCTGGGTTACCAGTGCGCCACACATTACAGAGGTTTTAAACAACCTCAAATATAGATCTTGCCAGTGTACAGATAGTTTGTTACCTGGGTATGTGGCTGGACTTTGCCATGTCATGGAATGGACAATGGAACCCCAAAAGCTGCACTCTTCAGTGTAGTACCATGAGGCCTTCTGTTGTTGGCTGAGCAAAGCTGGGGTCCCAAAGACATGCTCTTCGACACTTCTTTGTAGCTATTACGCAGTCGCGAGCAGCCTACCATCAGCCAGTCTTGTGTCTGTGCAATCAGCAAGAAAAAACTTCTGTGCAAGCAGGGCACAATGTTAACTTTTCGAGGGGCCAAGGACTGCACGTGGTCAACCTCAGTGACTGCATTGCATGCTGATGCAGAGCTCATTCCCTAGATGAAGAGGACCACATACTTTCTATGCCTTGTTCTGCGTAGCATGAGTCGAGGTATGGAGATCTTTGGAAAAATCCACACCCAACAACTACCCTGTCTTGCCAGATGGGGCATTGGCCTTCCTGAGTACTGCTGGTGCTGGTGGTCACATATACTGGGAGTTTTCCATGAGTCGGTTAGTTGGATACAATACATGTCTTGCATGGAAAAACGTATGCTACAGCTTTCCTTGGAGCAAGGGATGGTTGTGTATTATTATGCTTCCTCCGCTAGAAGCTCGAGCTTAGTTCTGCATACAGTGTGAAGATGTGCCAAGCATAATGACGGCAAACTTGTAACCATTTTGGTGGCCCTAGGTAAGCCTGGCTACGGGGGAAAGGGTTGATTGCATAACTATCTTATCTAGGAAGCTATTCGATTTCATATGATAAATTTTCAGGGATGGTCTCTGTTGCACCCTCTAGCATATGGAGGTAGAAGTCAAGCTGTTGGGCGCCACGTGGCCCGTACATAATTATGCCAATACAGGGCATAATTAGGGGTTTTGTGCTCGCTTGCCTATATTTATTCAGCGTATAAGTAAACAGTCAGGACAAGGGGGGGGGGGGGAGATGA
>JAHWFP010086197.1:425-26404 GCA_023313725.1 Lithobius niger | reverse complement strand
GGGGGGGAAGGGATCCATTGCGGCAGCTTCTAGGGGTCCCGCCGCATGTGGTGGCTGGCGGTGGGTCCCTGGGTCGGGTCTTGGGGTTTTGCCGAGCTACACAGCGTTTTGACTCATGACTCTGGTTAATTCTGGTGTCCTACTCCGTTGGTTCGGCACCCCTCTCGCATTCTGTCGGGTTTGCCTTTGTGAAGTCCGGGCAGATATTTGATGTACATTGATGTGTTTTATTGTGTTACTGTGTTAGTTTTTAAGTGTTTAAGTAGTAACTAGGTTAGTTAGTAGCATGAGCGCATGGCTCGAAGGCCCTTTCTGCTCAATAAAGAAACTCAAACTCAAACTCAAAACAATTCAACACCTTTCTGGAAGTGAACATTTAGGAAATAAATGCGCCTTTCCATCGTATCAGGCTGCCAATTTCGAGGCCCCTCGAAATTTAGAACCAATCGTCGATTTAAAGTTGTCGGGTTGTTTTTTTTTTTTTTTTAGCTTAAACGCCGACAATGGCACAGTCCACGCGACTGAAACTTTGTTGTTTTGAAAAAGTGTTATAATCCGAACTTGTAGTCCAAGGCTGTCAATAGACGGCGACATGGCAGGTTTGTTAAGTGGCGCCACCTGTTCGAAGATGTTGGAAAAGTGTCCCAACCCGAATTTGAAGGCGAATCCCATCAACAGATGGCACTACAGGGTGGGGTGCTTGATTGTACGACAGAATGGCGTGGCTGGTGACTTGGCTGCCTGCTCCGTATTATATATGTAGATTATTACAAACTTTGATAGTATTTCGGAAATATTGTTACAAGTATTGTTAAAAACTGAATAATAAGTGAAAATGAGTGTTGACATGAGCTTAGACCATCTGGAGCTTCGTTGGCAATCTGGAAGGCATAGCGATTTGTGCCCAATACTTATAGCCATTAATCTTGGTAAATTTAAGTATTACCATGATGGCACTCAAGTACCCTAGGTATAACTAAGCTTGGGTCAGTGTTACATGGTTCAACCGGAATCTATTTTTTGACAACCATGGTAACCACGGTTTTACTATGCCAAAGCGATTTTAACCATAGTGCATCACCCACTAAACCTGAACAAACTAATCTACATGTTTTTAACCACCACGGTTGATTTGGATCCAACCAAGGTAGGAACCAATTTAACCATGCTAGCAGGCATAATAGAGAGGAAATCAATGGGTGTGAGACAATAGAAAACATATCCAATTCCTATCCATTATAATGAAAGCACAGGTATAACCTGAGTGAAAGGTTTATCCATGTTTTATCTTTTTCATAAACAAGCCAGCCAGCACAGGCCATACATATTTTCCAGAGAAACGGCCACAACAATGTGCATCCACCCACAATGTGGATTTTAAAGTACTCACATGCAGTAACAATACCATCGATACTCCCCAGGCATAATCCAACATAAGTTGACTGGATTCATAACATTACCTCCAACGAAATCTCTGTATGGATGTTCCAAACAAACGCCTATGGGCTGCTGGGCACCACAATGGTACCCTTCATCTAGACGCCACCTTCACTCATTTGGATATCTGTGTAATTATGTCCTCCATATGCATCATCGTCACAAATTACGACCAACAGCTAAGCGCGCCGTTTACATTGACTATGCTACGAAAAGTGTAGGCAGCCACCTTGATCTCGTGAGTCATACCCTAGTTATACGTCAAGATGTACGTTTCAATGAACGGGTCTAAGGTCATTTGTTATTTCATCGAGCATCCCTTCTGCAGCTCCTGTTCTACGCGCTGACTTATCACCCAATTTCACGATCTCAGAACTCCTTTAACAAAGAAACACGACGATATTGCAACAATGGTTTAGGACTGAGATGCAAAGGGAGGAGTGATACCGGATATCACGCATGCTCTTGGATATCACGCCTGGATATAATAATAATAATAATAATAATTGGTTTCACCCCTTCAATCGATGGTGGGGATCCGGAAGGGTCGCTGATGCGGCCACTAACATCGGTCCCAATAGAAGAAAAATTTAAAATGGCATCACTGATAGGAGCGCACAAGGAAACGGGAATGATCAAGTTTACTCAGCATCCTTCGGAAGGAACCCAGCGAACTCGCCGACACCACAGCCTTGGGGAGGAAGTTCCATGGGGCCACAATACGACTAGTAAAAAAAGGCTTCTGACAGTCAAGGTGGCATCCCAGTACCCTCAATTTCAGAGAGTGCCCTCGCGTATTAATGACAGCACTTCGTTCGAAGAAAGGTAGGTCCAAGGGTAGCATGCCATGGATAATCCTAAATGTGAGGATCAAGTCCGCTTTGAGGCGTCGTAGTTCGAAGGGCTCGAGACCGAGCATACGCAATCTTTGCGCAATATCACGCCTGCTGATGAATTTAAGAAAATCACGCTTGCTACAGATGTTAAAAAGGACGTTGCAGTCTCAATTAAAATTAAGAACAGCACCGTGAAGAGCTTGTTTTGCTTAAGCGAAAAAAATGTTTTCGTTTTGTTATTTATTTTTTCTTGTAGCACGAAAACATTATGAAACTAAACTGTAAAGGTTATTTACAATTCAGTACCATGGAAACTCAATGCCGAATAGCCTCTTAGAACAACTTCTCCTAAAAAAATTTAAGACAAGTTGTCTGAAGAGGCTGCTAGTCGTTGAGTTTCCGCGATATGAACGGTGATGGGGCACTTCGGAATCGAGTTACAATCAATAAACAAGAGCACAGAACCCTTCTCTAAGCAAGGAATAACAATGGCGTCAACAATGACTTCTTTGTCGCGTTGTCGACTTTTTCAGCAAAAGAACGTCAGCACGATTCATCCTTTGTTGTGAGCGTGCTATACTACTGTTGTCCGACTGAGATCGTGAAATTGGGTGATAAATAGGATATCAGCCACTTTCCTCGGAGAGATACAACAATGGCCTCGACATTGTTATGTCTTACTCCTCGGAAAGGTGGCTGATAACCTATACATATCGCACAATTCCTCGCCTCCGCCACTACATGTCACATTACCAGCGGTGTCTCAACGGTAACTTCTACCTACATTGCCTGTTTAAGGACCTCATCGCAGGCAGGAAAGGCCCCCTGCAACAACGAATGCTGTCATGTCCGAATGGCGTGCACGAGAACGAACTCAGCATGCACTTACTCTACCAGATGACTTAGATTCTGATGACGATGGTGAAGCGGTTGTACTTCTCTGCCATTTAATGACTCTCACTTCATCACCAACCCCAAGAACGTTTGCAGAAGCCGTGGATTTTCCAGAATCGACAGCATGGTGTTGGGCAACGGGCACCAAGTTGGCGTTCATGCACTAACATCAGGTGTGGACCTTAGTACCATACCCACCTGGAGCTCGGATAATCAAATCTAAGTGGTTATTCGCCCATAAAGTAAACCAGATCAATCCTTATGCAGACTAACACCCGTCTTGTTGCGGCCGCGTAGAACATAAAAGCGAAGACTGATTACCTCACTGTGTATTCCCGACTGTGCGCCACTCATCCATTCGCCTTGTTCTTGTTCTTTCCACGAAATTGAACCATCATCTATGCTGTCCAGACACAGTCTTGGCATTCGTTTTTTGCCATTTATCATGCGTAGTGCACCTGTCGCAACCACATGGCTACGTCCAACCCGGGGATCAAGGTCAAGAACTTGTGTGTCTACTAGATAAGTCTATTTATGGGTTAAGTAAATCAAGCCAAAACTGGTATGAGTGTATCCATGAAATATTTCGCTGCCAAAAACTGAACAAATCGCAATATGTACCTTTTCCTTCAATGTTCTGATGGCTCTGACTTATTTTTATGTTTATTTGTCGATGACAAATTAGTCAGCATCAAAACCGCAATTTTTTTTAATCACTTCGTGAACATTTAGAAATTGTCGAAGTCGACAGTCAGAAATATGTTGGTACGAAATTGGTAAAACCAATCAGTGTATTATTTTGTGTAGTATATACAAACTACATTAGAATATTTCGTACTTCAGAATTGCAATTCAATGAAAAAATAATCATTCACTTTACAGGTTTAGATGCCTGTCCAGATGTTAAACCTATTAGTAAGACATCGTACCACAAAATGTTAGGTTTGTTAATGTTCTTAGCGATACAGTAAAGCCTGACATTATTTTTAATGTTGTGCAGCTCCCCAGAACATCCGGCAATCCACGATCTTCCCAGTTTAATACTTTAAAGCAAATGTTCAGTACCTTAAGGTACACACGATTAGAAATTATGTTATAATCCTGAACAGGAAGGACCCTTAAAAGTGTATTGTGATGCCTCGTGGGGTTCTATTGCTGGAAGCACGGGGGTTACTGGCTATTTGATTTGTTTGAGATCACTTCCCCTTCTGCAAGTTAAAATATAGTGTAACGGTGATTAATTTCTGGTTACACCTCACGGTACCAACATGTTAAGCCATGTTTATCATGGCATAACTGTCCAACCTTATCGTATGTTTGTTTAATCAAGGTTGGACCATGGCTTTGGAATTATGGTAATAACCATTGATCGTTTCTTCGGGGAGGTAAGTAAGCTCGAATTCATAACAGGAATTGTTTGCAACGATACCTGGATATGGCGCATCGGTACATCTTAACTAAAAACACTCGTAACTACTACATATTACAGAACATTGTTTGAGCCAAGAGAGGTCTTAATATTCAACTGAATTTAGATTTTATGTGTCGTGTGTCCGTGTTGGGTTGTTTCTTTGTTTTTCCTGTTTGGGATACAATAACGTTCGCAATTTTGTTCTGATTTGGTTCAAATTTACTGACGAGGGAGCTCTGATGCGTGAAAGAGACGAATTCGAAGATGAAATTCTTGCCTCAACTATATTAGGGCTGAGGCTAACTTCGACGTAGAGCACTGGGCAGAAATCATATAGTGAACAGCAAATACTGCCCTGTGGGGCACTGGGCAGACAGGGTTTCCACCAACCTGGAAAACTCAGGAAATTTAAACTACATTTCAATACGACCAGTTTGTGAGTGAAAGGAGATATTCAACTAGAGGGTTTCTTGACATTGATTCACGTAGAGACAAAGGACAATGAATGAATACAGTTAAAGTCGTTAAAACAGTAAAAAATGAAAAGTCCTGTGTTCAATACTCACCAACCAAAAGGTCAAATTACAAAAGAAAGGGACCAGCCCTGTAAAAACTAGCTGGGTGCCGCCGTGTTGTGGGTGACGTCATAGACGAGAAATATGATGTTCACTATCAAATTTTCAAAGAAAGTTCTTCATTGGTGATGAATAGAGAAGTTTTTGATTGAGTTCATTGCTCTATTATGGTTTGCAGAAATGGTGTAGGCTTCTAGCTGGGTTCTGATTTTTTTTTATTGGTTCTTTGTACAGTACCATGTGGGCGCTTTGTCCAAAAATTGCGAACACAACACACCACACACCACAAAATACACCACACACCACAAAATACACCACACAATATTAGTTAGCGAAACCATGATACTGTACAAAGAAGCAATAAAAAATGATAACCCAGCTAGACGCCTACACCATTTCTGCAAACCATAATAGAGCGATGTACACTATGAAAAACTTTCCTATTCATCGCCAATGGAGAACTCTCTTTGAAAATTTGCTAGTGAACGTCAAATGACTGGTCTATGACGTCACTGCCAACACGGCGGCACCCAGCTAGCTTTTACAGGGCTGGACCCTTTTTTTTTTGTTATTTTAGTTTTTTAATTTTAAGTATTGAACACAGGACCTTCATCTTTTCTATTTTGCCAGCTTCAACTGTATTCATTCATTGTCCTTCGTCTCTAGGTGAACAAGGCACACAAATTTTGGTATTTTACTAAAAATTAAAAATGCTGCTTTTTATAAACTTTGAGTCTGGTTTGGTCAGGAAACCCCTAGTTGAATATCTACATTTCAAATTCAAGGAAAACTAAGAGAATTTCAGACTTCACAAAAAGCCTGGAAAACTCAGGGAAAAACAAAGCCAGACTTTTATGCCTAATCTTAACTGCATTAAACACATTTTGTTAAAGATATAGTGGTAAAATTAAATGTATCCTTATCCTTGTACTTCTGTATTTTACACCGAAAAGTTTATTAAATCGGGATACTCTTTTCCACTGAGTCAGAAATACAAGTAAATCTGCTAAAATATGTGGAAGAGTTTCTTACCTAAAATTTAGGTAAACAGCCTGGATATTGGCCTCAACTATCTCTGGAAAATCAGGAATACTCAGGTAAATTATTTCAGTATTTTGGTGGGAACCATGGTATAGGTCATATAGGTTTCTGCCTTGTGAATATAGAAAATGAACTAATGTGTTATGGCATCTCACGCTCGCCGAGTAACTTTGACCTTCAGAACTCTATTAAGTGGCAAGTTTAATGGGTAGTATTATTACTAATTTCTTGGTTTGGTTTGCCAAGTTCAGTGTTTGACCTATGACCTTCGACCTTTATCTTGCAATGCACGTAAGGTACGTATAACAGCGTGGCTTCAACTGAGGGCACCATGTAAAATTTATATGTACAAAGGTCGTAAAAGAGAGATTGAAAGTTTTCTGCTTTTAATTGAATTGCGCGCACTCTCACGCGCTCTTGCTCTCGAGTTCGACCGTAAAATGTTACAGCCCTAATAGCAAAGATTTTACGGGTGCGGATGGCCTTGTGAATTCCCGGCGTGAAAGTGTTAAACGACCCCATATAACTCTTGAAAACATTTTTTCTTCCGTTTTTTTTTTCCTTATATACAAATCTTAACGTGCTTTGAAATTAGATGCTTTTACTTCAGTTTTAAAGCTTCCGTAAATCCAAGGCACGTAAATACAAATGGCGCACACTTCTCTGAGATGTTAATATTTTTTCTTTCCTCAGATTGGAAGAGGAAAGAAAAAACAAGGAAGAAGCTCAAGAAAAAAAAGTTAGAGGAAGGAGCTTGGAGAAGCAAAACGTAAATCCACGTGGCGGCAACTGAATCCGTTGAAAAAAAAATGATGGCGTCGTCTCGTCGACAAAGCGAAATTTCGGGAACGACTCTAATTGCATTTCTGAAACTTTGGCGTTAATAGTTGGTTCAACGTCGACATTTGACACGATATTCAGAACTTGGGTCAAAAAAAAAAGAGAGAGAAAAAGAGGACTTTGGAAGAAGACAGTGGAGAGAGACAAGACTTATAAATTATTATGAAGTTTAGATATAAGCTAATAAAAAACGAAGAACATCATGCATATTTATCACGTAGAGACACATCAAGGGGCCCGTATTCCAGATGCTGACCCAGTCTTGAACTCAGAATAGAAATAATCTCAGAACTATTTATTGCCATTCAGCACCGGAACCTCGTATGACTACGTTTGGAAGAAATCTGATGATGAATAGCGCAAAATATAGTTGTAACGTCATTTCAACTCGACAAATGAGTTCGAAATTGAGCAGCTTTGGAATACGGGCCTAATCCTGCTGCTGTAGCCTGTTCCACTTTATGTTTGCAGGAAACTGACTGTATGACACGACGTTTCCTTGAACTACGAGTGCACAAACATGTGGATATCACACTTGCAGACTTTGCACAGTTACTGTTAGACTTTATGAGTGGGAAATTTACACGTTTTTTGCACTCGTGGTGGGAAGAAACGTGGCGTTATACAGTCAGTTTCATCCAAACATAATGTGAAAAAGACTATAACCATATCATTTTCATATATTTAAAACAAAAAAGATATTTAAAAAAAAAGAGAGTGTTACAGTGTCGAATAACTAACGTAGGGAAAATGATTCGAAAGGAGAACATAATTTAGGGCAACTGCTTAAGGTGTCCGCGGCCTGTCTTGAGTTCGCCCCCGAACGAACACAGATAATAGATTGTATATTTTTGGTAACAGAGTGCCTTGTTGATATCCTAGATGGTTAAAAATAACAATGGCGGCCGTCGATTAAAGCCGCTCCCTCCAGGAAGACGGAGCCGCTCACAAAATACCTGCAGGACTCAAGATACACTGCGCACAAAATAGATGGAAATATACGAAGTAGTCCTGTGCACCAAGTAAAGAAAAACAGCAAAAGCGAAAAAGCAGAAAAAATAAATAAATTGTAGTGTTCCAGGTATTTCCATACCCATAACCGCAGTGTGTAGGTGAAGCTGTGTTATATATAATACCACCAGCCATGTATAGTGTCTTGTGGTGAACTTAATTTCGATTGTGTTGATGGTTAGATCCCCTGCTTTGTTTGTTTGCACATTATTATCTCGGGTGGCATACTTTACTGATTCTGTTCTTACTGCGTAAATATGAGGAAAATAATTTCTATTTGAAATGCAGTGCCACGGTAAGCCCGAATCTATTACTAATGCCTCTCACAGGTTCCCGCCATTTCATGGTAAGGCCTTATTTCAGCTAATTTTGCATATGTATAACATCTCATTGTAAGATAACTTTTTTTTAGATCCACCTGACTCTATTTGCATGTCCGTACCAAGGTCTGCGTCCTCGGAAGTTTCCTCGCTTCCTGCCTGTAAGAGGAACTTCAGATCCGCATGAACTGGATTTGTGCCCAACAACCTTACAGCACAAACAGATGATTCCTGCTGCACCTTGCCAGTTCCGGACTGTCTTTGCTAAGTACGCATGGCTATCATAAGCAAAAACATGATTCTTGGCTTTATGCATTATTAACAAACATTCAGCGTCGACAGTTTTGAAAGTAACTTTTTTCTAAGAGAGACTATATAATGAATTGTTAGACTATCATATAACGATGGTAATCTTAATATTATATAGCATGCTTGCTCTTTCTTATCGAGATCATAGCCTGTGTCATCCACAGATTTAAATATAGATTTAGTATGTATAGTATAAGTTTTCACAAGTAGTCAGCAACTCTATTATTTGATTTTTTTTAATCATGACGTTTTTTTGCAGAATTCTAAATAGTTCATTATGTTTGCTGGCTCATATCGTTCCTTTACATTGTCTTATATTATTTTAGTAGAAGAATGAAATACACAATGATGGAGGACTTTGTTTTGGGCAACCAGCGTAGTTATTCCAAGCGCCCTACGTGAAAAATTTTCTAAGAGAGCTTTACGTTGGATCCCTGGAACTGTGTGCATGAGAGCTATTGCACGGTCAAAAATTTTGTGACCAAAGATTTACATTGTTCTAGAACATGTTGTTAAATCCTGCATTGGACGTCAAACTATAACCTGCATTGTACGTCAAACTATTAAGGATAATAATTTAGTGCTCTAGAAACACTAATGACAGTTCCCAATAAAACACTGGGACAGGATGCATATTGATCTGGCCAGTTCCATGGATGGTGGAATGTTCCTAGTTGTAATAGATGCATTTTCTAAACATCTGTTAATTATTGCTATGAAGAAACCCCTCCTCGAAAATTATTTTGGAATTTTAGAGAATTATTTGCAATGTTAGGATAATGTAAGTTAATGGCATCTGATAATGGAACACAGTTTACATCTGCAGAATTTAAAACAACAAGAGTTGTGCTGTTAGGCACGTGACATCAGCACCTTACTTCCCGGTGCTAATGGTTATGCCGAATGACCAATTAGAAGCTTTAAACATATCTATAAATGTGAAAGAGCATCTGGAAACTCCCATGAAATTGCGCGGCAAACTTATCGTCTTGCCACCCGTTCTACATCCCACACCATTACTAATGAGATACCTTCCATAATCGTGAATCTCCTATTTAATCGTGAATTACGAACGGGTTTGGACTTACTCATTAGTACCAGATAGGCGTGGTCGAGTTGAGGAAGAGCGGTGAAATCAGCAGAAGGCATCATTAATGTACTATTCTACTGTGTTTCAAGTTGGAGATAATGTATTTTCTCTTGACTTTCATCTAAAATTCAAGCCGTGGATATTTTCTAATAACTACTAAGCTAGGAAGTCTAAATATCGAGTTTGCACTCCTGATATGCAAATCGGGCCCCGGCAAGCCAATCAGCTTTGATCAGCCGACCCACTGTGCCATTCATTCTGGAGGGTGGGGAATTCCTGAAGTTCTGATCGTTAGCCAGTCAGATCGATCTGATGCTGCTCGTCCTGTATCACCTAGTAGAATTTATGCAACTCCCAAAAGTCCTACTTCTCTGTACTTTTTAAACTATCCAAACGTCATTTGACCGAACTCAAAGCCTGCTGAGGTAGTTTCAAGTCCTTTATGAAGTCCTAGAGATTAGCGTGGATCACGCAAGTTTGGCAGTGTGATTTCTCCAATACTGCTTCATCAACCAAACCATCTAAGCAGGACACTAGTGCACCAGTAGGTCTGTCTACAGTCAAACAGCAGAAGTTACACCCAGTGGGGGCCAGTGGGCCATCTACTAAACTTTCTAGTGCAAGTACAGCTGGCGAAGGACATTCGTCCTAGGCATGCTACGCACGAGATAACTAAACCCTTACGACTAAACGTACGATAAAATGCTAGGCTAAATAGGTTAAGTTTTGTAACCGTTATTCCTTTTTCTGTCCCGTTTTGATTTTTTTTTTCATGTTCTCTCTCTCTCTCTTTATTTTCAAGGTTCGCGGAGTCTTGAAAAATGTTTATTCTGTCCAAACATTAATTCGAAATTAAAGCATTATTTATTTTACTTTGATCTTGCAGTGTATGCATGTTCTCTTTTTAGGTTGTCAATTGAGTAATTGTTTCTTTCTTAGCACATCTTAATAATTGAATAATAGTCTCATCTCCAAAATTAAAAGTTGATTTTTTTTAGAAATCAAAACAACTGCAAAACAGCTGAAGATTACGATGAATAAACCTTTCGAAAGCTAAACCATAGCCTATGTTTCATTTCCGGAACATATTGAATACATACATACTGAGATGCTTTGGAAATGAACTAAACTAAATGAGGCATTGCAAGAATCTATGCAAATAGAGTTAGCAAAGCTAACGCTATGGCTAGTTTAACTTTAAAAGAAAATTTGTTTCATTGTTTCTTAACTTAAAAGACTGGTGTTAACATTATGCCGTAAACTGAATTGCAGATAGTTGTAGCTAAACATTTCACTGATATTAAAAGGTAATAGCCATCGTTTTTCTGTTGCTTTTCAGCTGGATTTTCTCCATTTATTTCCATTCTTCTTTAGCCACAACTGCAAAGTATTTGCTCTGTAATGTCACTATTTTTGCTCTCCCCTGCTACGTTTCACTACTGGAAATTTATTGTAGTTCTTCACCCAGATTTTTCCCTTAATAAGGGGGGGGGGGGAATTGATGCTTAATGGCACGTCGACAGCAAGGTCATTAGTGCCTAACTCAGTCACAGTGCAGTAATTCGGGTTGCCACTGCGCCACATATTACAGAGATGTTAAACGAACCCCAAGTCTAGATCTTATCATAGATCTATCTGTGCCTCCTGCAAAAATTAAAAAACCCCGGATAGGACGATAGACTTTTCGCCCAATTGGCGTGCTAGGTCTCGCGGCAGATGGAAACAGCGATGGACACCTTCAAGACGGCGACAATCAACAAGTAAGTGACGGGCGTAAGTGGTCGTCGACACCAGTGACATTCAGGAAGGAAAACCCCCTTTCAAAAGAAAGCAATAAGTATGTTTGGTGTAACCAATTCGTAAACTGGCCAACACCACCTCTTCATGTTGCACCCTTGACACAATGGGGATAAACTGTGACTATATGTAGAGTTGGCGACTTTAACGGATATGAAACATGATTATCAGGCATTAAAAGAAGTTTTTAACAGTAAAGTATCCAGGGCAAATTAGGCCCCGTACATAACAAACTTCGTACAACTTTGTGCAACTTCTCTGCCACCAACTTTGTGCATTCTCGGGAGTTGCACATTTTTCAAAACTAAGAAAACATTGTTTCATAATCATCTTTGAATAGCACTTCTTCCACCTGCAACCGAATACTTTGGAAGAAAGGAATGTAAATGCGTTGACAATTTGGGTCTTTCATTGTCTCCAAAGACTAGTATTATTCACAATCGCAATGGATCTATGGCGCAACTCTGAATAGTTTCGAAAACTTAAATATTGACGATAAGTAGCTGTACACCTTATGGCTATTAACAGAATCCCTGTTCGGCAAGGGTAGGCACGGCATCACTTTAAACTGCCAAAACAAACTTTCGATCTTTTTAATATTGCTCATAATCTTTTCATTTGATCGTTATCACAAGATGGTGGACGGTGTAATGTTGGATGGTTGATGTAGTGTATTGACGTTGATCAATATAAACATCGAAAGTTTTACTTGACAATTTAAAGTGCTGCAGTGCCATACCCTTGACTAACAGGGATTCTTTCAAAAATTGTATGCCTGCACACTGGGTGTCAGTAACCTTACGGCTATACTAAGCAATATGACTTCAATGCTTCATGTAGCATTCCGTATCATGTACCTTGTTAGTAAACAATCTCGTTGAGGCGCACGATATGTCATGGGGCTAGCTAGAACTTGTGTGGCAGGCTACTGGTTGCTTTTTTTTTAAACTACATTAACACGCTATTTGTATTGTATCGTTTTAGGATTAAATTTGAAAAAAAAACTTTAAATACTGACAGAACAATTAAACATCACTCGAGTTTAATTGTGAATGTGTTGGTAACATGGCCGCCCCAACATGGCCGCCCCAACACCAAATGATAAGATTTTTTATTTTTTATTTTTGTTGACTTACCAGAGAGCTGGCTGCAACTTCAAAATAATGGAAGAAAGGATACGAAAACAGGGTAAGTCAACACAGGGGTTATTTATACGCCCAGACATTGACAAACGATGCCTAATTTAGGCAAACGGTGCAGAACATGTACAGCTGAAAAGCTACAAGCAATCGGCTATTAGAAAAACGTAGAAAAGGGTCGAATGGAATGATAAGACAGTGGAAGCGTATGCAGATGCGACTAAAGAGCCACAGGGAAAGAATGTCAGGCAGTAAAGGATAAGTGATCGGGATTCGTTACAGTATCAGCTCTGGTTGTTAGGTAACTCACCTGAACTCAGTGGCACAAACCAGTTGCCACCTCTCATTGCATTTCTTCCGTAATTTGTTAGGTGGACCCGTAAACATACGACCTCCGCCCCCGTCTGCCCCTTCTATTTTAAGCTTACAACGTCTTATCTCGGTACGAAAAAATCATTCTTGCATACAAAACAGATATCATTGAAGAGACAGTTGTGGCACATTATAACACCAGCTTAACGATGTGTTAACAAAAGCAAGGAAATTCTATATAAATGTTTCGTGACCCGATCTGACCCGATAAGCAATGCGTCATACATTATAACGCTTATGGGTGGCCGCACACCAAAGCCGATAAAACGTCGTTGCAAGACGAAACGTCGCGAGACATCGCATCTGGTGGAGAGACCCCCCCCCGCCCCGTCACACGAAACTAGAAGGAGCTTCGCTTTGTAGTCGTGACACGCCTAAAAACGTCTCGCGACAACGTCTCATCCGGTGTGTGGCGCTCAGCTGTGGTTTTGGAAACGTCAGCAGCATGCTGAGACAGATTTCGACAAAATGTTCTGTCGTGCGACGTTTCGTCGACTTAGGTGTGCGGCCACCATTTTGGGTCAGCTCTTGTTCCAAAGTGAAGGTACGCGAATTGATTATCGGCCTTGATGACCTTGAGGTAATTTTTTTTTTTTTTTACAGTTTACCATTGTTTAGTACCTAAAAAGCCTACGACTTGGTAATCAGCTGTATTTTCCTTCTGGCTCCTTTTTTTTTTTTCATGTGCAACTTTTTACCTGTTGACACCTTAATTATTTTTCTTTAACGATTCTTTGTTGCACACGAGTTTACAGCGCAATAGAGATTGTCACTTTTGTCAGAACGTTTCCACGGTGTCGTTTGTGAAATGCTTCTGAGTGAAATAAACGTGCATCTCTCTATCTGTATTTCTAGCTAACTTACTTTAAGTTGCACTTATTTTCTTTTTCTTGATTGCGCCTGAAACCATTATAGTAAGGATGTCGCCTGGCAGTAGACAGAAGAAAAGTTTCGTTTCTATAAAATTCTACTTTAAAAATTGCGGATAAGACATCATGTAGTGTGCTTGCGTATTGCATGGAAGCCTTGCCACCTTGAACTAGGCTGCCTCACTCCAGCCTAGAAAGATATACGTGACTTCACCAGGCTTAATCATAAAATTTCAGAAATCTAAACGACTTTTTGACCTCTAAACTCAGCTGTAAATCCATAAGATAGGTGTGGCCTTTTTGACTGATCGTGAAAGAAATTCATGAGTGATCTTGAAAGAAGCTCCTCGGATGGCTCGAAACCGATTAACAACGAGAATCTTTTTTTTTTTTAATGAGATTATTTACCTGAATTTTTCTCTCCCGAGGTTTCTTTCAATCATCCTAACATGTAACGTAGACGAAGTGGGTATTGGAAATTCATGGGTAAATGATATAAATTTGGTGAATCGTCCGTTTTTGCTGCGTATTTTGTTTACTGAGTTCTACGGCCCTAACGAAAATCAACTACCCTGTAAACCCCCCCCCCCCCCTCCCCCGCCCAGGTCTAAATCTGGTCTACTATCTGGTTTTCAATCGTTTTCTGTGTACCAAAAAGGGTTCAGTACGAAATCAATTCGTAGAAAGAAAACAGTCCGTTTCCGAAAGCATCTCCAGTTTCACTTTAATGTTCGGAACTTCATCAGCCTAATAAGTGCCTCTACAAAAAAATTCCTGCTCAATAATTATTATAATTGCATTATTAGAATCGGCTGAATCCGTAAAATGGTCCAATTATTCCACAAAATATAATTAAAATCTTTCCTGAAATAGAACGTAATTTGAAATTTCCGAGTCTGGGATGCACGTATTTTGTTACACGACTGAAGATTCCGAGTAAATGACAAAGAATTTAGAAGAATTACAAGGGAAAATAAAAATAAAAAAATTTAGCGAATACTTTATAATGGGATGCCTGTTTTTTTTTTTTTTTTAAGTAAGTCACGTAACTATAAACCAACAGGGAAAGGTCGCGTTTCAGTCTTGTACTCTGCCTAAGGTTTTTAATCTACCTTACGGAAGATGAATACGTTCTGCAGTTTTCAACAGGCACTGAATCATAAACAAACTTCCGAAACAGTCGATTGGAAACTGTGGGTAGTGGCTGCTCGAATAACTGAAGCTAAAAAAAATATCATTCACCAGGCATTCATATATTTTTTTTGCGTTTATGCTACTGTATACGTAGACTCGTTTTGTTGTTGTTGTTTTATCACGTGTATTTTTGTTGTTATAGGATTTGGCTCGAATTTTCTTTTGTCCTGTTATTGATGCTGTCGCGCGAGTTGCGTTGCATTAGGTTAGTTGCTTTGGCTCCAACTTCACCGAGCAGGGAACGAATTTCTCCGCGGATTCTGCAGACCGTTGCTTCGTTGTTACACCAGCTGAAACTCGTTCCTTGTGTTGTACATTCGAGACAAAGCACCAAAACACCGAAATAAAAAAAGAAAAAAAAAAGACTTCTCCAGTTTGCTTTTTATTGTAAATTCGTTTTGTGCACTCGTTTCGTATACTCGTACTCTCGTATGTGGCTGTTTGACATGCTATTGTTGCTGTCGTAAATTAGGTGAAATTACATTCAATAGCTTGGTTGGGTTTGATGTTTTGGGAGTGAACTGATTATGATTACACTTACACGTGAGTAGCAATAATGATAAAAATGTCTATTCTGCTTATTACGTTTCTGTAACAAGAAAAACAGTACTTCGGCACTAAAAACGCAGACGAGGAACTGATTACTTTTAATTATATTTGTTTTTCGAGGAGCCATGTGCTCAATTTTAACTTTTTGGTCTAGAAATGACGCAGGACAAGGATTTTATTTTATTTGTTACAACAACCTTACAACAATGAATTTAACACTAACGGGGGGGGGGGGGGGGATTGAGGTTTAATGACGCGTCGATAGCTAGGTTATTAGCGCCAGTCTCAGTCACAGTGCAGTTGTCCAGGTTGCACTGCGCCACAAATAACAGAGATGTTAAACAAACTCCAAATCTAGATCTTGTCATACATACACTTACGGTTTGTTCAATCCAATGACCGGGATTCAATTCCAAACTAACGAGGACTTGTCAATATTTTCTTCATTTTTGCTGCTCACTTGTCATTCTTAACGGTTCACAACGTTAGCACCATTGTTTCTTCGTTATTACCAATACTTTCTCCGATTCCGTTTCTTTAATAGGTTTTTGTTTCTGTTTTCTCTTGTCTACTTTTATACCACGGCTGTGACGTCATGCTAACTCAACGCCACGCTAAATTTTCGTAGGTTAAATCCCGTTAACCGTGACCGGAAATGTGCGTCATTGCAAAAAGTGTGGGTTATCAAGTAACCTCACACTTTTGCCGATAACCCACACTTTTGACACTTCCGGATCATACAACCGGGAACGCACACACCAACAACCAAATACAGCGTGCAAAAAAAGTAACGCAATAAAAACGTACAAAAAGAATTACTTAACCCTCCGGAATGTCCCGAATGAAATCCTATCCATGCTAACTCTCACATGTCTGGCCCATAGCTAAGCTTATTCACTCCACGTAACTTCCCCTCCCTCCACAAAATAAAATGGAATGACCTTCATTCATACCGATACCCTATTACCGTATTTTTTTAAAACAATTCTCAAACTACAAACGAATTTTCTTTATATATTTGTAAAGGGAAATACATAATGGAAATTTGTATCATGATAACATCAACAAATGTGTCTTGTACTGTGATTGAAACATTAATATTACAATAAAGGAAGAGGGGAGGGGAGGACTCACTCCTCCTAACCTATCCTTCGCTAGCATGCCTAACCAGCAGATTGCGCATCCATAAAAAAAAAGACATGTTGGGACTTCTATGTTCCCTTCCTATCAAAGGAGAGAAAGATCAATAAATAATTAATATTCAGAAGGATCCTTCCCTCAGAAAATATAGTGTATTGTTCCTCCTTATACAAGGAAGAATACGATAGTAAGCATAACTTCATCTTATATCTCTGCACTCATGTCAGTCAGAGTATCCCACAGAAGAATTTGTTCCTCTTCTTTACGTGGTGCAAACCGTTATAATGATACACACTTCCACGAATTTCATTTGAAACGAACCAATATTATTGGATACATCCACACACACACACACAAAAAGAGTCCTCTCGAGATGGCTCCCCAGCACTCCACTCCCGACTTTTGGTTGACTAGTAGACGCTAGTACCGCCCAGATCGTACCTTGGCAGGATATTGCTTTACTAATCAGTCGTGTTGTGTTTTCGTGCATCTCTTCTTTCCCATCTGGACATTCATTGTGCCTCCATTTTCGAAATGGATCCTCCATAACGTCCTCCACTGCCACCAGGATATATACCACACAAATGTGCGAGTCCAGCATTCGTTTCAGGGCAATCTCTCCTCGACCCACACCAGGTCAGTCAACGCCATAGCTCTTGTGGCCGCTTCACCAACTCATGTCCTACTTGCCTGTCAATAATGGAGGATGAATGGCCTACCATCGAACCCCTTCAGAAGAAATCCAGGGAGCGTATGGCTCAAAAAGGCCGAAAAGAAGCAAGGGATCAACTGGCACGATCCCAATCACAATCATGTAATGAATCGCCTTCACCTGCTTCCACACCTGGCACATCTGTTTCACCCAGTAACAAACGTCAAAAGAAAACCAAATAGTTGCTGACAAAGAATAAACCCTCTTTGTCACTGCCTCAAAAAGGCCCATCAACACCTTTGGAACCTATGCCACGTCGAGTTTCTGCTACGGCACCTACCTTATCCCATAAAGAGGTATCACACAGCATCAAATCTGCCACTATCACTGGATTTAGTGCACGTGCTACACCTCCGTGTTCGCAACCAGTACAAGTTCCGGTTCGCCCGTCCTTCCGTACTGCCCTCCCGTCAGTTGCCGAACTTGCAACTTCATTGTGCTTCGGCTTACAAATTCTTAAACGTAAGCATGCCAGGTTGATCACGAACATTGCTACCACTCTTGCTCTGATGTACAGGTTTCTGACTGAGACTGATGTCCTCCGGGCTCAAACCAAGTGCGCAAATTACAAATTGATTTGGTACTCACCGAGCACAAAGTCAAATGTCTTTAATCACTAGCAACGAGCCCTTTGCCTTCATGGAGGCTCTCCCATTGCTCTCTGTCAGCATCACGCAGACCACCTTACTGCCGCCCACCATTCGCTGCCTACAGAAAGCATAAACGTCCTTTGCATCCGCGCTATCCTCGATTCATACCACGACCATCACCTTCGTCTCCTTCGGTTGAACCATCCGTTCTCACGTCACCAACTTTAGACATTCTGCTTTAACCGAAAGACACTCCTTCTTCGTCCTCCGACCACACCCTGCTCGAGAAACGTTCTGCCTCAACTGACATCTCTAATTTCCACAAAATTGCCAACACAGTTTGGGAATCTGCCCTGGAGGCTCTGCCTTCCACTTCTTCGATATTGTTATTCAATATGCAATTTGATAATGTACCGCATTTTCTTCCGTCTTACCCGGGAATCCTCCATATTTTAGACATAGCCACTAAAGATTTGTCCTGTTCCTCGTGCAGAGCAAAAGTGAAGGGTGCAGCGCTAGGTTTCCGCGTTCTCCCCTAAAAAAAAATATGAATTATATTTTTTACTCCGGGAGCGTATCTTTGGAACCATCTGGGATTTCCTCAATAGAAAACGAGGACAAGAATGTAATGAGCAAACATGTGTCATATGGACATCAGATATTCGAAATGTGTGAGGAAGTAACTCCTCCATCTACGAATTCTTCCTCTTCTCAAAGTAATTTGGCACCTGGTTGAAATTGGGTTTCTATTGCCTAACCGAAAATATACATTACCTGTGCCCTGCCCTGCCTACCCTCTCCAGTCCATCATGACAATAAAGAGAGACGAAAGATAGGAAATGGCTCAGCTCCGTGGCTTATATACGGGAGGAGTGCGTCGTGCATGCGCAGTAGAGCATGATGCTGACGAGCTGGCTAAAGACTTAGGCCTATGGGCTCTTTTCTGGAAACTGCATTAGAAGAGAGAATGCTAATAATTTGCAGGTAATGAATATTCGGTTGGCCAATTAAACCAAATTGCCACTGGTAAATTGAGGTTTTAACATTTTCTCATTTGGTACTCTCAGATAACACTAAAAGAAACCAGAATTAATTTTTTTTTTCGTTTTCCTCTCTATTTGGCGGCCAATAATTCGCATTGTTTTTTGAAAGAAGCAAAATTATTTCTGATTTTGGCTTCATTTAGTGGTCTCTGAGAGTACAAAATGAAATAATGCAAAAATTTGTATTTTAAATTAGTCAAAAATTTTATTTCAGAATTAGCGATTTTTTCCATTGACTTATACCGTTAACCTCTAGGCCCAGGTGGGCACCTCTAAAACTTTTTTATTTTTTTTCCCCTTAGGAGGTCGAGTACCAACTATTCCGCACTATTACGATTTGAACTTTAAAAAAGGATTTCTTTGATCTACCCAATTACGTACGCAGCTATGCATAAAACGTGTTTGGTTACATCTCGCCCGGATTACTAGCTTAGAACTTTTTTTTCTCAAAGGGTTCAAAAGGTTTTAGCTAGTGTTAACCGCACCTGGTCATCTGGCCGACGAACCCCTTTTTTTCTCATCAAGTTAGGCAACAAACATCACATCAATTCAATTGTCAAGAATGTAAACCACTGTAGCTCGACGCCATAGCGTCAGTGTCTAATATACTGAAGCAGAGTCTGGTACATTTCAGGTACTTGGGGGAAAATAATAATACGGCACAAAAGCTTAAATTGTGGTGAAATGGAGAGCACTGATCCACCTAACAAAAATTAACTTGTGTAGGAATACCAGCTAAGTGGCTTTCAATGCAATATTTTGACGCTCAATAACATTGCAAATGTGTTACTAGTTTCTTCTAGTTTTTTCTAATTCTTCTAGTCCGCTCATCCCCATGTTAATTCCCATAGGGTGATTTTATTCACCAATTCCAGCTATGAAATTTGACGAATGGCTGCAGTACGATACGAACTGCATACTTTTTCTGGTTCACAGCCTGGGGGTGTAACGGGAACGGCGTGGGATGGCGCGTTAAGTACGAAAGTAATGTTAGAACCATTGTTAGTATTGTCGGCATCGTCTCTGATTGGCAGGACAAATTCGGACAATGACAACGTGTATACTGACGTGGGTATCTAGACACATGCTAGTGTGTACCCACAAATCTAAACTACATTGCCAAAGAAATTGTGTCTACGTCCAGTTCACGGAAAAAAAATATCAAGATAAAGCCAAAAACTGGTAAAGAGCCCACCAAGTTGAGAATGGTTCGGCCCTTCAAAGGAGTGATATCAACATAACCAAAACATTCGCCCAGTTAATCGCGCCGACTAATACTTTGCACGTTAAAAGAAAACTTGAAAACTTGTTCTAGTTTTCATTAAACTTTCGAACTATTAGTCGGTGCGATTAACTTGACGAATGTTTTGGTGTGTTTATATCGCTCCTTTGAAGGGCCGAACCATTCGTAACTTGGCGGTCCCTTTTACTCGTTTTGGTTTTTGGTTTGATATGCCTTTCTCGAGTTAGTCTACTAAAAAGACATGTCGTAGACATTCGTTATAGATTGCCTAAATTTGAACCGATGCCACAAAAGTATTGTGGAAACTTAAAAGCTAAGATTTTTTCCTCTAATTTTCCCAGAAAACTTTTAAATTAACGAGCAGTTGCCGTATAACCGCTAGCGGTTGCCCGAATCTCTCCACGCCCCCGCCTTACCCCATTTCAAGCCACGAAACTCAGTTGAAAAGTGAATTTGAGTCGAAATGGAAAGTAAAGAGGGGGGACGAGGGGGAGGGTTAGGGGGGTTAAGGGCAGAGTGGCTTACCGCACGCTCTCTCGAGGTCATGTCACGGAGTATTGATTGGTTAATGATTGATCACCACATCTGTTCGCCTTGACAACCCGGCCACAAGTGCGTCATGAGTGCGAGCATACCGAGTCCTGCCCTTTGCCTTGCTCCTCATCACCCTTGTGAACTGCATAGCCTTGTTAAATATACGACCCGGCCGCCACCCAACCAACAAAATCTACCGCCGAGTTTTCCGATCTTCATTCGAGTGGCACGAATAAATTCGCAGTTGCCATTTCAAATTAGGTGGGAATAGGCTTTATTCACGGAATGGGTGCTTCCATTGCGCAACTGCAATTCAAAAAGAAAACATCGTTGTTATATTTACGGCTACCTGACTTAAATTAGGCTGCTGCATCTAGTAAAATGAAGTGACCCGCGCCAGGAAAAGCAAGAAAATAGAGTGACGCCGCAGAAAGGTACGCTCGGGGTTTTATTGACAATGTGATAAGGTCGTTAGACCTAAGAGAGGTAGTTATGGCATTAAGCACTATCTACTGACTATGGCAATAGACGCTATCTACTGACTAGTAACTATAAATGCTGTGGGTGGCAAATACCACACTGCCCCCTCACAAACTGAAATTTATATAACACTCCAATATAAATATCTACACTTACTCTCTATGAGAAAGAATTTATAGGGTTTGGGAGGAGAATTTGTGACTGAGACGTCTTAGATTCATTCCTGTTACTTCCATCTAAGTTTATAGAGGGCGCCATGAGTTTTATGTGGGAATTTCTACTCAGTTTTCAGCATAAAATTAAACTAAACTAGCTTGTATTTAATTATTATTTAGTTTAGCTTAGTTGTAATTTACTTTTCTTTAGATTTGGGCTGAAAAATGAACAAACATTACCCGATGGAACGCGTGGCGCCCTCTAAAAACTCGAATGGAACTAATAGGAATGAATGTAACATGTTTAAATAAGGACTTTTTAGAGTTACAAATTCTCCTCCGCAACCCTATAAATTCTTGTTTATGAGTAACACAATAAACTTTCAATTGAAATACAACAACAACAACTAAACATAAAAAATTAGACGATCCTAAATTGATTAACCCTGAAAAAAAAAATACATATAAAAAATTACAGAATAAACTTTACGGAACGTAGCAGTGAGTGTTGTTTTTAAATTAGTGTTGCCAATATTTGGCGTCTTCTTTTTTGAAAATAAACCTATTCCCATCAGGCAGCAGATTAAACCATAGACAGTCCTGAAAAAATGAAAAAGATAAGAGTCTTGTGTGTCGCATCACTTCACGTTACGACCACCTGAGAGACTGATTTTCACCAGCAAGCTCCCCAGAAAGTTTAGAAGTCCCTTTGGCCACTGTTGATGGATATTTTTTTTTTGAGCTGAGGTGGGCTCAAAGACGGACACGAATGAATGTGGGGCTCAATTGGATTTTGAAGCGGTGAACTCGGAGATAACACAGGCGGCGCAACACTGGAACGCCACATAGAAGTACATACGCTGCCTGGACTCTTGAATGGGCTCGGCTACTTGAGCGAGCTCGCAACAGGCCTTGGCTCGGGCTGTGAGATGTCAGACGTCATGTTGTGTCTGTTCCTGAAGCTTAGACGTGGAGACACAGGAAGCTAAAGAGGAAGTGGCGATGAATTCCCTTTAGCTGTAGATGTCAATGGTGGACTCCAAGGATCATATGATTGGTTCACTGACAGGAAATTGGCGAATCCCCACCCCTCCTGAAAAGTTGGTTGTGTCAATGAGCCAGCTAATCATCATAGTCCGTGGCGTTTGGCTCAAATATTTGCAGCAGCTCAGGGCACCAGATACACGGGCTAAGCGGACGGGCTCTCGCAACCAGCAAGGGAGCAGGTGCCACTTGCCCCAACAGGGTGATCCTGCCCCTGCCTCACCCAAGATACCTCTTGCCCTATTAGTCAACCTGCCATAATCATGCAAGATCCTCCCCACTGGATCCAGTGGTCCCCGGCTCAGGTTTCGTAAACACAGCGCCATCAGGAGCTCCGTGGCCCTGCATTTAACGGGTGGCTCATGACATTCTACAGCCAAGGCGCAAACAGGAGTGGAGGCAACACAGCTTGTAACTGCACACAGACAGACATTTGTTACAACCTGTAGCGCCTGAAAATGCGTCTTCGAAGAGGCCAGAAACGGCAGATGGTAGTCCATGACTGACTGCAGAAAGGTTCTATACATCGCAACAACCGCCCCCCATGCAACACTCCTACCTATACACAAAGCACGCAGCATCCCTGTCCGCACTTCCAACTTTTCTTGCACCCTTTTCACATCGAGCGACAAATCCAATGCCGCATCCAGAACCACGCCCAGGTATTTCGCATGCGATGTGGGGCAAACCACTTGGTCACCCACACGCAATCGTACCTGGTCCGCCGGCATCGTCGCACATTACGCAAATACAACCGCCTCTGTCTTAGCCAGAGAAGCAATCCCCGTTCTCTAAGCAAGTCTTGGTTGCAATTCAGGGTATCTTGTGCATTCCCAACAAACCAGACAGCAACATCATCTGCATAGCAGACGATGTTGGATGTTGCAGAGATCTGCACCAAAACCTCGTTTATGACTATAGCAAACAACGTCGGGCTCAGACAGCTCCCCTGCGGGAGCCCTCTGTCTGTGGTCTCTTCCTTTGACCAGTACCCATTGATCCTAGTCGCAAAAGTCCTCTCACCTAAAAGCGCAGCAATGGTGTTCACTAGTCTGTCACCCACCCCCATATTCAACAGCGATGCATAAACCCTTGCTACGGACACAGTGTCGTAGGCTGTCGTGATGTCTAAAAAGATCGCCCACGACAACCTTGCCCTGTGTCCATGCTTCACGGATGCTAGTAACCAGGAACAGTACCGCGTCCTGCGCACTGCGACCCGGACAGTAACCAAATTGACCATATGTTCATTTACCTTCCGTATGCATGACAGCAGTGCAATGGGATGATAATTGCTCACCTCGGACCTTTTTGTCCCTGGTTTGTGCACAGGCACTAGAACCGTGAACAACCACGCTAGGGGGACAGGAGACCCATCCAGAAGCAGCTGAAACAAAGTCAACAGCGACCAATTCTTATCCTCTGATAATTGCCGCAGGGTGTCATCTCCAGGGTGTCACCCAACTCCATCAATGCCAACAGCGCTTGAGTCCCTGCACTTCGATAGGGCTGCCTTGAACTCTGAGAAATCCCAAGGAGCACCACCCATATGAGACATTGGCGCCAGCGCCGGGGTTTGGCGCTGGCGGCGGAACACCCGCAGCCAGGCTGTACACAGTCGCAAAGCGGGCGTTAGAGGCATTAGCCATCTGCTCTTGCCGCAAGACAACCCGATTGCCTATCGTGGCACTCGCACAATGCACCCATTCCTGCACCACTTTGCCAGTGCTCCGCCCCAAGGCCTTCCACGCTTGAAGCGAGTTCGACTTCGCAACAGCATTGCAGAGCCTTTCTCTATACGCCGCTTTCTCCTGCTCTAAAATGTAATGTGTCTCTACTGAAACTCCTTGGTATTCTAACCACCGTTCCTCACTTGTGGCTCTGCGCCACTGCCGGTGACTCCTGCGCCTGTCTCTCACAGCAGTAGTAGACCTATGTGTCCACCATGCAGGCTGATTCGATGCAGGCGGACGCTGCAGCATGGCACGCTTCCGTGCAGTAGCCGCAATCCATTCCCCCAAAGACTCCATTGCAGACGTTTGGGTGCACGCGTCTAGGAGCCACGCGAGTGCCGAGTACCGCTGCACAACCGCTCCCCATCCCCACTCTCGCGGACACAGTGCCACTGGGAAGTGGTCACTGCCGAGCAAGTCGTCATAGACATCAAAAGTATAGGCCGCAGCCACACAACGTGAACAGACAAAAAATCCAGAACCGACTCCTGGACCCCAGCCTGCTGCCAGGGAACAAACGTCGGAGTACCATCCTGCATGATCTCTAAATCTTGCCCAGCGATACTGTCTGCCAAACGCCGACCCCGCGCATCAACATGTAAAGAACCCCAATCATAATGATGACTGTTAAAATCCCTTCCCACAATTAGAGGCACCGGGAACTGCCTGAACCATTGAGACCAGTCACCAACAGATGAATTGCCAGTGACATGGACAAACACTATCGTAATCCATTGATACGACATAAATATGCGTATGGCAACTGCATCAACTCCTTCTTTCACGATTATTTAATCATTTTGCCCCCCTTCAACAATCTACTTTTTAGCAAAGACATAACACGTGCACGAAGACTGGATCTTGAGTTTGGAGCTGAGTGGCATTGTTCCCTAATTACAATGGTTAAAACAATGTAAAACAATCAAAATGATCGTTCAGGGTCCCGTAACTCCGGAATGGCTCAACCAATCTAAAAAGTGGTCTCTGTGACGATGAAGCCCAGGAAAATTTCTGGCTTAGATCAGTTTCAGATTTTAGGTAGATGCAGTAGTTTTTTCTGAAACCGTGTCACACAAGAACAAGAACAAGAACAAGAACAACCACAACAAGAAGTGAACAGTTTTCAAATTTGCGTCTGGTTTCCTACTTTTACTCTTGCACGGAATTGCATAAAAGTTGATATAAAGTTGAGAAAAGTTGCTATCTACTATCTGGCCAAGTTCGGTCGAAATATATTGAATTGAAACGGAGAAATTAATAGTTTTAGTTTTGCTGGAGAGAGAACTTCAATCATATATATACACGGCTATCGCCGTGCATGATAACTAATTAATACAATGTGTGTATACTATACGCAAGGTTATGATAACGACAGTGCGTCAGTTCAGTAACTCCACAAAAATCAAACAAACAAACAAAAAACAAGAAAAATAATCAGTTGCATAAATTCAAACATTAAAAATCTGTTTTCTCAACATAATCCGTATACAGGAAAACAGCTGATGATCAGTAATGTAAAATGGTACGTATCATTTACAAATAAATTATCAGTCAACCATATCGCTTTATTAGTATTAAAAACGCTTAAGCGTATAAAATACGGATGTAAGCCTTAAAAAAC